>JASNJN010000135.1:0-17975 GCA_030180075.1 Mikrocytos mackini | reverse complement strand
CACCAGACATTTATAGTAGAATGTCTAGTTTTAGCTGAGCTTCCATTAGATGTAAACATAGGCATAGATTTTATGAAGAACAATAACGTCATTATATGATTTTGCGCTGAGATTTCGGAAATTTAAACAAACCATTATTTTCGATCAAAAATAAAATATATTGTATAATTCTATTGTATAAAACCGTCATATATTTACCAAGACTATACATATCCTATAAATGATATTATGTTTTTTAAAAAGTAAAATTTTCACAAGCAACGATCGTATACCAGCCATCATACGAAGCTCTTTAAAAACATCAATTGTATCATGTTAATTTAAAATCATACATAATCTTTGTAAATCGAAATCCATTTCGTTGCAACCACAAACAGAAGGTAAAGAAACAAAAACAGAAGACACAGACCAATACAAGGACAAAGGTGAAGACAACATATAAGAAACTGACAAAGACAAGGACAACAAACACATACAACATATAAGAAACGGACAAAGACAAAGACAAAGGAACAGAAACGCAAATGAAACAAAGACTAAGACAATACAAACACAGACAAAGACAAAGGAACAGAAAACGCAAAGGAAACAAAGACTAAGACAATACAAACACAGACAACATATAAGAAACGGACAAACACAAAGGAACAGAAAACSCAAAGGMCAGCTGAGATCGTAGCCGAAGAAAGCGGCGTATGAAGAAGATAAAGAATACTATCATATTAATTAATTAATTCTTTATCTTCTTAAAAATAAAAAAAAAGCTAATATTAAGGAGACAATCAACTCACAAATTAATAACAAATATGATATGTTTAATATATATGAAATAATAAAATAATACTTGTATTTTCAAATTATATTGGTTATTTAATTATCTTGTAATTCAATTCAGCAAATACTTTTATAAACCCCTTTAAATTGTACTTTTAATTACATTCTATTTTTAATTAAAGTATTCTGACAACACTGATTCTATCCCTTTGAAATCAAGGAAATATTTTTTAAAAAGTTCAATTTTAGGTGAAAATAGACATATCGTGTTTGAGGATTAAGTTTAACTTTTCATAATTAATGGCATGTGAATACCTTCCGCTTACCCCTGGTTCATTGAGGCTTATGACCTCCGCGTTTATAGCGTTATCGGCGTTTCTATCGTGTTTTTCTAACATGGGGTTCTGTTCCTTATCGGAACTTCCGCTCGCAGGGCATGGAGTTGAGACAGAATTCTCACAATGTGTAGCCCACTTAGGCTTTTCGCCTAGCATCGACCTTAGCTCCTGTACGACGGGATTGTCTGGTTTACTAATATGCATTACCTTCTGGATTTTCTAAAAATTTTAAAATTTTGTATGAATTTTGACAAAAGTTAAATATGAAAAAGGTTTGTAGGAACAAAAACATCAAAATATGTAATCCGAAAATTCCAAGACGATTTTATTATTTAATACTATCATAAAGCCAAAACAATGTTGGGGTTGAGAAAATAAAACAATCATTCTCAAGTTGAGATTGGAATTACGAATATTCGTTTTGAAAAACTTCAAAAACTCATAGATTTTTTGTAGTAAAATAATTAGATTTTGAAATTGAATAAAAAACTATGCAAAATTTAGGGTTTAAAATCAGAACATCAAAATCAATATTATAAATCAATTTATATGGAAACTTACAATATATTAAGGTAGTTTGAATATCCGTCTCCTTAGAAAACCGTGCTTCGAATATTCATACATTTTGCAAGTGTCACATCTCTATTCTCAACGAAAAAATTTTATAACAAAACTTATCGATTTTTAATTAGAGTTCCCAATTTTCTCGAACCTAAAATTTATCGAGAATCGAGAAATGGATTTTTGGCCATATTTTCCGGGAAATGAGAAAAAAGTTCAGTTCCTGGGATTCGAGAAATCGATTCCCGGGAATTGGGAACTCTATTTTTAATGTATGCAAAGATCTGAAAAAGAGTATACAACGTTAGGAAAAATGTATACGAAGTTATGAAGAAGTGCATGCTAATTATGAAAAAGTATATTCAAAGTTAGGATAATACAACAAACTATGAAGGTTTAGCCGGGTTTTGTCCCAAAATGCCTTGAACTGGCTAAGATTAGAGTGACTAAGACATCTAAATTCTTTTATATATTTTGTAACAAAAATCTCAATTTGTTGTTCCACCAGGGGGCCTTGGTTGTATCATCCATTCGGGAAAATAAAATAAAAACCTATTGATAATGTCTATTTTCATCTGTAAAACAAATGCTGAATTTTAAATAAAAGCAAAACCACGGGGTTCGGTTAAAAATGGGGATAAACACAATTTACAGGTATTTCAAAATTATTTTGTAATTTGACTAACACTAGAATGTTACCCACCTAAAGAACTAAATAAAACAATGTATAAGCGATTGATTTGGGGCAAATTCAATATTTTCACGATTCTGTATCATTTTCAGAGCACCAGAAGTACTTAAACAGTAAAATATTTTTAATTAAATTGGATCAAACCCCCTAAAAATCGGCTAAGAATGGAGTGACTATGTCTTGAAATTGACCAAGCCTTCGTAGTTTACTGTATCTATATGCCGTGTTCACTACCACGGTGTGGACCTCGTGGGTCATTATTATGCCTTTTAGAATGATTTGAATAATTTGGCATTTTCTATGATATTTTATTTTTTTATATTTATTTATTATTTTTGTTTTATTAGTTTAAATTTAAATTTAAACAATTTCCAAAAACATAATCTCCCAAATAACTATACTCTCTATAAATATCCTTATGGATATAACTCTCTAAGTTGAGACGGTATCAGTTAAATTATGTTCTTCGATATCCGTCACTATATACAGTTATCTACTAAACGAAGAAATCTGGAAAAAAGTTACCCCCGAAAAAGACATGATATTGAACATGTTTTAATTAGATTAATATCCAATATATGCAAATGATTTATCTAGCGCCAATTTAAATGATATGTTGTGTACATTGGCTTAATTTAGTTGATGTTTGAAATTTTTAAAAAATTAAGATTTTCACACAAAACAGTGTAATATGGCCATTCTTATATTTTATTCAACAAGAACAAATTATTTTGAAAGTAAAAGTATTTATGTAATAAATCAGCGATAGACATAGAATTGGGCTTGTTTTGATATAAAATTGACCTAATTATGATGTATAAAAACGTAAAATACGGGGTAACTTTTTCCCAGATTTCTTCGTTTAGTCAGTTATCTTGGTTAAAAAACATTTTTTGTGATTTTCAAGTTAATTTGATCTTAACCAGGTGGAATTTGATTGTGGCTAAAACCATTCTATCGATTACATACACCAGAACCAATAAAAAATCAGATTTTAATATGCTTTTGATATATCATAACTTTTTTGTAGTCGATGATTTGTGTATGGACACTTAACTCATTTTCAGATTTGAGTTTTTGTCAAACTTTTTAATATCTCAATTATGAAAATTACTGCTACGCCCCTTGTTTTTGTTTATATTAAAGAGGTGTGATATTATAAAGTATGCTTTTAACGAGGTACCACTATATTTAAACTTTTAATTGGTTGAATAGGCTGTTTTATAAATATTTTAATTTACATAAACAATGATTTTTGCAATTGGCTCGGTGCCCGAGCGGTCTAAGGGGCCGGATTTGAGTCCCGGTAAGCGCAAGCTTGCGCAGGTTCGAATCCTGTCCGAGTCGTTTTTTTAATTTACCATCAATTGTATTTATTGATACAAATAGAACTTCTACGCCGTCTTCCCCACTATACACCCCTGTTTATTGTTTTTGACATATCACATTTTAAAATTTTAAATTCCAATGGTTCAAGACAGCTTTATAAAAAGAGAATACCAGGCGGAGCTGGATAAACTCAAAGAGAATCTTACCTTTAGGCGTACTAGGGACATTGTAAGTTTCGGCTTCATTCTTGGCCACCTCTCTTTTGCGCTCTTTGTGACTCTTATACTAATCTATTGATAATTAAATTTAACACATGCTATTACTGTAATCTATGTATAACATCAATGATTTAATGTGCCTTCTTATGACCTACACTGATTCTTTTTGGTTTATTCGTTAGAGCTTCTAAAATACATTATTGAAACAGGGAATGTAATTAATCGTATGGTTATCTCTATACCGTTATTTGTAATATCACGTCTTCTTGTTTATAGTTTTACAACTAAATTTAATTCTAAAATTTTAACTTTCCATTTTTCATGAACGATACACTCGACAACAAGCAGCACATTATGCTCACATCAAACAACAGAACCTTAAAGCTCCGTGTACTCGGCTTTGTTGTCATCATGGGGCTTTCGGTATACTTCTCCTTTCACATTATGTACCTGAGTGTTATTTACGCTCGATACCGCGAAGCTTTGGTAAAGACGATGTCTTTCAAAATAAATTCCACCGACTTCCACTACCTTACAGGTTCAGTTAAGATGAAGCTTCAAAACTACTTCGGGGTTCCTGTAACAATCCACAGAATAACTGGTTTCTTTGTATACAACGAAAACGAACCCAAAACATCTTCTAGTCTTTATAAAGAGACGCGAAGAATATTCGGTTCTGGTTCGGCGGAAGTAAACAAGACGATAAAAGAGGGCGAAGTTAACATAGAAGTAGATGGAGTGTTGAACTTCGCAGACGTTCAAGCACTTGGCCACGTCCTTCAAGGCATGGCTTTGGTAAACTTAAAGAACCCACTTGAATACCACATTTTCATAGATGCATCGATTACTATTTTCAACCACGAATTCAGAATAACTGCGCCATTTATAAAAGTGAAGCCTTTTGTGTATAATCCATTAATAATCCTGAAAAGGCTATTTGTAGGTAACAAACACATAATGGCCCTCGACGAATCCAGATTAACCAAAAATGCAAAGAAAAAAATAGCCGCAAAGAACCATGTAAAGAATGTATATTTTCTAGAGGACATACTAGATCATTTCTCAGGCGGCAAGTTCACTTCGTTTCTCAACGGAGCATGGCACTACAGTAAAACTTTTACCGAAACCCAACTGCTTGTAAAAGTTCTTCTAATCTTTAAATTCTATCACATCAACTTAACCATTCCTAACTTAAGAATATCCGCTAGTATGTACTTTGAAAACGACTTTATAAAGTTCCAAGATAATAGTGTGGTGTCTAAATTCAATGCACTTAAAAATTACACACCTAAAAATACTTTGGCTGAAGATGTAGACATGCTTCAAATACAAGGTATAAAAGATACTGAAGCAGACGCATTTACAACTAAATGTGAATTCAACAACAAGTTTTTAAGTGAAATTAAAATCAATAACAAAATAAAAGAGTTTTGGGGGATAATTTGGCACTTTTTGAAAAGTTCAGTGAAAGGAAAAGTTTTTACAGTTTCTGATACAATGCCAACGTTGGCTGTTGGGGTGGACAGAACTGTGAATAAATTCAATAAGAACTTTGATTATAATAATTTAATAGCGGAACGAATGGGAGTGTTGGTTTTTTATTTCTATCCACCAAATGATGAAGGTACAGAGAGAAATAAAAAATATATCCAGACACAAGATGAAAACGAATGGTTTGATGATTATGGTGAACCATAAATAAATAATTTGTTATATAGATTTGATGCGTAAATATAATAAAACAGTATTTATTTGCAGATGGATATTAAAACTAATCACTTGAATAATAAATAAGGTACTAGTTATGAATTTTTAAATACTTTTGTTGTAATTTTCCTTTTATACTTGTGTTAAATAAACTGTTTTTCATGGATAGTAGATATTATATTGCTTTTATTATATAATAGTATACAAAATATTTGTATTATTAACATTTGAGTTTCTATTTATTTATTTATCATTTATTCTTTAAGTTTTTCTTTTGTAAATTTTATTTCAGTGTCTAAAAACTTTTCAATTTCGTTTTTGTCGGCCAGCTCTATTTTAATGAACATAGTTCCTGTAACACTCATAGAAAAGTCCGTAAGTTTTTCTACTTTAACTTTATCTTCGAAAACTTCAAATGTTGTATCGTCGATAGTTTCAATTGTTAATTCAACATTTGTTTTTGTCCTCATTCCAAGTTTATACCATCCTGTTGTTTTAACATACAACTTAAGTGCATTGTTGTGTTTCATTGTTTTGTTGTTATAAAGCATATTTAGCTTAACAGCACTATCATTGTCATTTATAAGACTGTGTTCCTTAAAATAAACTTGTTCTGTTTTGATATAATCGTAATTTATGATCAATACGTCTACGCTTATATCTATTTCTTCATTTACCAATTTCCCTCTTATAAAACTTTCATCTTTACAACCATGCAAGTCTATGAGCTTTAAATCTAGAATATTTTGGCTGCTAAGTTCGACGTTCTGCTCGTAACTCTTCATTTCGTCTGAATTTTCGGAAGAGCATGTAATTGACAACTTGTTGAATTTTAGAGATAAGGAGTTGAATAGTTTAATTGTAGAAGGTGGTCTTATGTAAACTTGAGAATTTATAAGAAGGACCTGAAGGAAGAAAATCAAAAGTTTGACGGAAATTGTGCTCATTCTGTTCTGTTGTGAAAATATGAAACTTCTGTTAAGTATGGAATTATGTAAGTCATATAAATTTACCTTTTTAAGTGCAAAATTGTGTCCAAGAGTTGCGGAGGAAAAGGTTAAAATAAAATAAAGATTTATTTTTGTGAGTGTACTTTATAATCGCCCGTGTAATTAATATAACGTATATGGTATTTCAATAAGTAACGCCTATTCTTAACTAAGTTATTAGAAACCTGGGAAAGTGTAATAACGTGATCGTAAGTTTTTTTGAAAATACAAAAAAAAAGCAATGATCGAATTTCACGACACAGGAAAGTCTACTGGATTCACAAACAACCTCAGTAATGAAATACTTTACAAGTTACCTGCAGCAGTGCAGCCAGCAAATGTAATCGCCCCCAAATCTCTCAAACACAAAAGAGGGACAACAACACTAGCAATTTGTCTAAAAGATTGTGTTGTCGTTTGTGTTGATTCTCGTGCTTCTATGGGCACATACATAAGTTCAAACGCTGTTTTCAAGCTCATACCTTGTTTCCCCCTCATATCATTCAATGAGGGTGGAAAATCCAATGGAAGCACAGTCATAGGCACGATGGCAGGCGGAGCAGCCGACTGTTCGTTTTGGGAAAGGCATGTGAGCTGTCTCACCAATTTGGCCAACTTCAAGAAAGAGACTTTCAATGCAACAACTGTTTCGAAGTTACTTTGTGATGCACTGCGACAATATAGAGGGATGGGTCTTAGTGTAGGGAGTTTAATTGCTGGAGCAGACGAGTTTGAAGGAGGTAAGCTGTATCTGGTTGGAGACGATGGAGGAAGAGTGGAAGGAACCGTGCTGAGTGTTGGCTCGGGAAGCACTTACGCCTATGGAATAGTTGATAGCATATTGAATAAAAAAGGAGAAGAAATGGGAATTGATGTAAACAATGATAACGATTATAAAGAAGTTTTGTCTAAATTATCGATTGAAGACGTTGTTTCTATAGCGAAAAAAGCATTGTATTTCGCAACACATAGAGATGGTGCAAGCGGTGGAATGATACGAACGGTTGTTGTTAGTAAAGAAGGATGGGAATATGTATTTCAGGGAGATATGAATACATTAACTGAAGAAATGACTAAAAAATAAATATATGTGAAGTTTATTAGGAATAATATGGAGTATAATATAAACAGGAACTTATCTTCTAAAATATTTTACCTTACATTTTATGAAGCACATGCATTCCCATCAAATTCATTAATTTACAAGCATGTATTGTTTAACATTAAAAAATATATGACAATTATCGTTATTAGATTCATAAGCCTAAGACATCTTATTAATTATTAATGGTGTCTTAAATATTCAATTTACTAAATTTACTAAATTAGATGAATGTACTACAAATATTCAACATATTTAATAACACATTGTACTTATTTATCACATTATACTTTTATGTAATTCCATTTGATATTTCACCTCCAACTTTGTGCCCAATCATGAAACTTATCCATTACCTTAGGCATAAACGCATGTATACTTTTTACAACCACACTACAGATATGTTTCCCTGCTTCAGTATCATTCATATCTACCTTCAGTCTATTTAAAACAATATCATAAGCAAAGTTTCTTTTATCATTAAAAACGGGGCTACTTTTGATTTCCAAATTATCAAGTTTACATTCGTTTCTATTAATGTTTAGTCCCTTTTCATCAACATACGCATTTTTTGTAACACTAATCAGATTTAGAATATCACTTGAATTTTTCCTCAGCGCATTATAAAACACCACGCAGCGCCTTAAAAAGAAAATGAACGGCATATCTTTACTTCCGCTAACAGTGCTCCCAAAGATATCTTTTCCATCGTAGTACAGTTCTTCTTCTGTAACGTAAGCACTCACCAATTTTTCATCTATAAACTCAACCATTTCTTCTGTCACTTTTACCAAAGGCGCGTAAGGTTTTGGGTCTTCGCCAAGTATATAACTGAAATCAATGTGAAAAGCAGTGCCGTCCTTCTTTATCAAGATATTGTCTTTATGTCTATCTCCTATTGCAAGTATATAACATGCAACTGTATAAAATGCTATGGATTCAGTGAAGTTAGAACGCGCTTCATTAATGTCTGTGCCTACACTTTCAAAATAACTCTTTAGACTTTTAAACTCTGTAATTAACTGTGCAAGGTTTATACAATTTGGGACGAATTCTACCAAACCGCTGTCTCTGAACACAGGAGTTATATTGTAAAATTGGTTCTTTGTTTGAAGTCCTGCTCTATTCAAAATCTTTTGCATTTTTCCAAATAGAAACATAACTAAATGATCCTTGTGCACAGAATCTCCTGTTTTAAAAATGAATTCTAAATTCTTGTTTGTACTAAGTTTTTGTAGGCTAATAGTTGGCTGTTTATTGAATTGCATGTCATAAATACTCATTCTTTCTAAATTGTTGAACTTATAAAGAATTGGAAACATTGCAGACTTTAACACAGAAACTTTAAATTCACAATTTTTTCCTATCTTAAATTCAGTGTTTATTGGAAAATATATTCCTTTCACTTCTGTCTGTATTTTTAAAGTTTCTATTAAACTCTCAACGACCTTTTCTTTCTCTTGACTTTTACCGGGCGCACTTTTTGCAGCTTCACCGACTGTTTTAAAGTGCATAAGAAGTGTCTCGGCTTTTCTGAGTCTTCTACGATATATTTGGCCCTGTATACTTTCTTGTAACTTTGCTTCGAAGAGAGATTCGTATATGTTGTATGGTTGGCCGAGCTGGTGCTTTAAATAACTTAAGTTCCAGTAGAAGGCATTAAGCACATGATAGGACTGCATGCAGATAGACAGGACATAGTCAAACAACACACGCTTACGAATAAATTGGAGAGAGTAAGAAATAGGGAGTACGTTTTCATGTACTTCTTCAACAGTGAGCTCTGCAATTTTGGAAATTCCAAAATCGACACAAATTTCTTGTAGAGAGGCGTGTAATTCTGAAGACTCCTTTAAGATTAGTAACGACTCAGAACAAGGGAGTTGGACTTTTTTGTTCGCCATGAATAATGTCATTTTTGTTTCATTTACAAGCTCGTTTCTTTGTATCGGATTGTCACAGTTTATAATTTTACTGTTTTGGATTGTTATGTACTTATACACTCCGTTGTGTGTGTTCGAAGATATTTTGAAGAGTTCGTAGGCGTAGTTCTGCATTGTAGGGGAGTTTGTAATCATTTTAAAAAGGGTTAATTTTTTTAAACATCAAAAATCTCGTTTTTTGTTAACATTTTCCTTTAAAAAACGTTATACATTTAATTTGCCATGCATATTTCACGCAATCCGTCAACTTTTTAAAAATTATCATGTATTCGTTGTTTTGGAGCATTTTAAATTTTAAATTTCGATTCTAAAAATTCCTCTATCTTAACTTGTCATAGAAAGACTGTTCTGTCTGTTCAACGTTGTTATAAACACATATATAGATCAAGGAAGCTATATGTGAACCAGAACTGCCGACACCCCACATTAAGATATCTAGGATATGTATTATGTCTATAAATGGAAACAAAGCCTGACTGGGCGGACAAGAAAGACATATAGTAAAAGACCTCGTAGGGAAGACGTGAATACACCATAAGAAATTTGAACACGCAACAATCTCTTATATTTGGAGAGATATGAGTGGATTGAAATTATAAGTATGATATATGAGGGTTAAAATATAAAAGAAAATACGTTTAACATTCGAGCCGATGACTATGGTTTTAGTAAAAACGTTTTATGAATGAACTATTAAAAACTGAGGATACAATTAAGAAAATATATACAACAATGATGAAAGTAATTAATATATTGTATAAGATTATATCAGATAGTTTTTCATTTATTTGTTTAATATTTATTTATTATTTCTCTTTCTAGGCATTTGTATACTATTATTTCTCTTTTTTGTCATAATTTAACAAAATTTTTGAATTTTATTGTCGACTCTCACAACGATCACTCAAAATACAATCTCAATGTTGTTTATCACTTACAAGGCCATGATCGAATTTTCTGCCTCTCATGTATGTTTTCATTGATTATGGCAGTCCTGTTGTCTATACGGCATACATTTCCTAATTATCTAGACCTATATGAAATTTGGAGTCAAGTGTAAGTATCCCCCGTGCTTGTGAATTCTATGAGACTTTCTGAGTTGTTGTCATTCCCCATAGGATTAATAGTTGAACTTTGTCTGATCGTATTTAATTTTTTAAAAAGAAATTGGCTTTAACAATGAACTCAGAAGACGGAGTAATTAAAGACTACAGCGACAACACCTCTGACCCATGCATTACAAACTATGACCAACAAATGGGTTATACATTCAACCAGGGGTATTTTAAAAGTTTTAAAGCAGAGTTGAGAATTTCCGACCCGACCGCCCGAACCCGACCCGAACGGGTCGGGTTCGGGCGGAAGAAGGCCAAAAAAACGCTAAAAACTCTCACATGGATGCACTTTTAAAAATATACACAATTTTACTAATTTACGCTAGATATTTACTTAATTTTATTTATTAAATAGTTAATTTACTCTAATATTAGATTCTAACATGAAAACAAGTTAAAACAAATAATTTTTGAGCTTTGTTTTGTTATTTTTGAATATCATTAAATTTGGGGAATTAAGTTTTTGGTAGAAAATTTTTTACAAATTTCCTACCCGACCCGCCCGACCTGAAGGCGGGGCGGGTCGGGTCGGGTTGTGGATTTAGGCAAAATTCTCAACTCTGTTTTAAAGAATGGGAAGTTGTATTAGACAAAATAAAGGCTGATTTTAAGTCTAAAATAACTATAAAGAGATCGTCAATGTTTCCTAAATACATAAAAACAAAGATAAAGAACAAACACAAATTCGTTGTAAATCCTTGTTATAGTATTTGGAGGTACAAAACAATACAATATACGTGTGAATTTGGGTCGTCAATATATGCTGAGGAAGACAGGACGCATTCAAGCAAGAAAAACAAATGTGGATTCTTTATAAACTTGTCATATAAAAGTCGAAAATTAAATATTGACGACAGCTACCTCAAGAATTCCCATAGTCAAGCCTTAAGCACTGATAAGCCTGTTTTAACAACTATCCAGATAGACAAAGTAAGAAATGTTAAGAAGTATGGAGGTGATGTGTCTATTTTCGCCCAGGATTTGTTCGAAAAAACAGGAGTGATATACGAAACAACATATCTTAATAAAATAAGCAAAGATGTTGATGAAACCAGTTTCTTGGTTTTATTTGATGATTTGAAAAATAAAGGTATCGCAGAAAAAATTGAAAATTCAGCAGGGCAGATTACTGGGGTGTATTATCAAGATAATACAATGTTAAATAATTTCTGCGATTTTGGGCAATTACTATTCATGGACAGCACGTTCGGTACAAACAATAAACAATGGTCATTGTTTACATTATTAGGATTAGATGGTGAAATGAGAACAGTGTTTTTTGGATGGTTCTTTGTGTTTACTGAAACAATTATCAACCTTAGAAAGATGTTTGAGATTTTTAAACGCAATAACAACACAGATCAAATTCAAAACTACTTTACCGATAAAGATTTAAAAGAACGTTCGGTGTTAAAAGAGTTTATGCCTTTAGCTTCACCGAATTTATGTTTATTTCATGTTCACCAAGTGTTTCGCCGTACCATTACACTTACAAAATATGAAATAAATTCTCAACAACACCAAGAAGTTATAATGCTGTTGGAGAAATTGGCATACTCGAAAACACACGAAATATATAACCGAACACTTGAAAACATTAAGAATATAAGCCTAACTGTTTACAATTACTACATAAAGAATTGGGAACCATGCCGCGCCGAGTTTGTTTATTGTTTTAAAGCTAAAACATTAAATATTCAGCAACGTACAACAGCCCGTAGTGAATCAATGTTCAAGGACATTAAAGACAATATTGATCCTAAAATGTCTGTTGCTACTTGTATTAAAAAATTGGAAAGAGTGATAAACTTTAAAAGGGGGAAACATATTAAAGAGGATGGGAATATGTACAAAAGGCTTAGAAGAGGTGCATACAAAGATATTCCCGATTTGTTATTTGAAAAACTCACCATTACTGCCATGAAACTGATAACTCAATCATTTGATAAGTATTCACGATTTGGGCTTGATTCTATGAGAACACCATGTTGCGACTTTAAAATTCAAAACGGACTTCCATGTTTTCATCTGTTACAGATGTATACAGACCAAGAATTACTTAAATTTATTCATCCGCGTTGGTTAAGGATAGAACCCGAAATATTTGGAAAAAGTGAACGTGAAAAACTAGAGACCATGATTAATAAACCAACTCTGAGATTTAAAAATGAAGTTGATAAACCAATGCTGTCTATATGTGATGGTTTAGATAAAGATTTTGAATACAATGAAAGTGTCCAAGCTTTAGAAGAGTCTCCAAAGCCAATAAAACATTGTTCTTTTAAAACCAAAGTAATTTTGGTTGAAAAATTTGCTTCTATTCTTGAAGAAAAGAGTATAAATGACGATGATTTAGAGAAACTTTTGGAATCACTTATTATAATGGCTGTGCAAAATGATACTGATGAATTTATACGTAAAATTGATGAATTGAATATGCTAAATTCGTGTGTAAAGCAAGGGGAAAATAAGAAAATTGCGAATGACTTTTTAGACAGTATATTATTGAAGAATGATAAAAAGGTTGGCCGGCCTAAAAAAATTATGACAAAAAAGAGAAATAATAGTATACAAATGCCTAGAAAGAGAAATAATAAATAAATATTAAACAAATAAATGAAAAACTATCTGATATAATCTTATACAATATATTAATTACTTTCATCATTGTTGTATATATTTTCTTAATTGTATCCTCAGTTTTTAATAGTTCATTCATAAAACGTTTTTACTAAAACCATAGTCATCGGCTCGAATGTTAAACGTATTTTCTTTTATATTTTAACCCTCATATATCATACTTATAATTTCAATCCACTCATATCTCTCCAAATATAAGAGATTGTTGCGTGTTCAAATTTCTTATGGTGTACTCACGTCTTCCCTACGAGGTCTTTTACTATATGTCTTTCTTGTCCGCCCAGTCAGGCTTTGTTTCCATTTATAGACATAATACATATCCTAGATATCTTAATGTGGGGTGTCGGCAGTTCTGGTTCACATATAGCTTCCTTGATCTATATATGTGTTTATAACAACGTTGAACAGACAGAACAGTCTTTCTATGACAAGTTAAGATAGAGGAATTTTTAGAATCGAAATTTAAAATTTAAAATGCTCCAAAACAACGAATACATGATAATTTTTAAAAAGTTGACGGATTGCGTGAAATATGCATGGCAAATTAAATGTATAACGTTTTTTAAAGGAAAATGTTAACAAAAAAACGAGATTTTTGATGTTTAAAAAAATTAACCCTTTCTTAAAACATTGTATTGAAATATTTTATAAGAACATCTCCAAATTTCTCATGGGACATGTGTTTGCAAGACTGATCTTTCGCTGGCCCGGAATAATCGAAGGGCTTAGTCAACATAGAATTTTTCTTTTCGGCCTCAAGTTTTGTTTTTGTACCTTTTCTACTATTGATTTTTTGTTGCTTTTCAAGTATTTTAGATACATCATAGCAAGCATAATCATAATCGAAGTAGGCTTCATCGTCAGTGTCACAAAAATCTATCACAAAATTTACGTTATTCAGGTATTTAATATCGGAAAGTTCAAACCCGTAGAAAAACTTCTTGCAAATGTCATCGAATTTCCCCGGTTCAATTCGAACATCGTTTATTTCAACCATTTAGAATTTTTAGTATTTTACTGGAAATTAACTTTTAAATTGAATTTGCCGTAACAACACAAAGTAATTTTTGTTGAATTAACATGTGACTAAGAGTAATAACAAACTATAAGGGTTGTATATAAACGCTTGAAGGCTATATATACATAAATTGGAAGTAATTCACACAACAATTTGTATGATCGAAACCATTCTTAGAATGAGGTTCAATTTGTCGTCAAAAACTATAACTAATATACGTTGATATATGATATCGTGATTATGAAGTGTATGCTTGTTCACATGTTCCTTACCTTAGATTTGGGTTTCCTATTTTTTCATTAATTTTTACCATACGATGTGGAATAAATATACCTATCGTAACTACAGATACTTTCACCACGGCTACAATAAGCGTTATAATTACACCTGATGATCCTTTTTTATTTCTTTATTGTCAGTGTTACTAACACTTGAAGATATCGTTGTTAGCTGTGGGTCTATTGTAATGTAATGAATGGGTCTGAGGGTTGTGGTATAAACACATAGTGTTTCAATGATTTTTAACCTCGGCAACAATTATGTATCTTCTTCTAATTTAGTTTCATCTAGCTTGTCAAATGTTGCGCTATTAGGAGTTTGGCTAGCATGTACTAGTTTAAACAATAGATCACCCTGATCTTTATCTTGTTTTACAAGTTCTTGAAGGTCGAAGAAAAACTTGTGTTGTACAAAATTTGTAACAGGTTTTATTGCACTTTCAAACGTTACACCTTTCTTTGAGAATATTTGGTCTAAGTACTCCATTGTTTGTAAACCTGAATCGTGTGTTTCTAGATTAGTTTCATTGTATGTAATAAAGCCCACATCATCATAGGTATGTTGGACAAACTTCCACCCCTCACCGGAATCTCTGAAATCGAATGATTGGAAGCTATTTGGGGTAACTCTACGTTCACTTGCGCTTTCTCCAATCAAACAAAAATAGATAGGCTTGTATACGTGTATAGTTTCTTCTTGGGGTGTCATTTCACTTTTCTTTACTCTCTGAATAGAAGTTTTAAACCATCCATTTGTATTATGACCAGTTTGTCGAGATTTCATTGTTTTGTAGGAAGTGATTACCTAAACAAATAGGGCATAACCGGTAGTTGTTTTATAGCTTGAAAGCTTTGCCGAACCCACGTCTGCATATAGAGCGTTCTTAAAACTCAATTTAATCGCATCTTCTAGTAATTGATAGCATTTCTTCATTATGTCTTTATCTTTTTGTTTACGCTTTTAAGCGTGTATATATCCTTTTCAAAGGACAAATCAAAGACCTAAGCGTTGTTGTGTTGTTTATCTTTGCATGTTAACCCCTTGGAGCTTACTGGGGTTTATTATTGTTAGATTTAATTTTTGAAGAAAACACTTTTGGTTTATTGTGAAATGTGTAAGAAGATATAGAACTGATTTTACGGCATATAGATTATTTATACCATGATAGGAGGTTGATCAAATAATAGGCGATTAATATTGGCAATCAAAATAGTATCGTAAGTTTACTAACAAACTTCATTCTACATACTGTAAAATACATTCTACTATCGAATTCTTGTTCCAAATACTCTAAACATGCAAAATATAACTAGAACGGACAGTAACAAGCGACAATATCCCTATTTATGAGCTTAAATTCAATAATTTCTGCATCGATTTGTTTCAAAACAACAAGTCAGCACAAATAAATTGCCAGTTCAAAGCCTCGCCAGTTTATTTGAAACAAGCTAATCTATATCATTGATTTAAAGCAGCATCCTACACTATCTAAAGACTTATGGATTAAAAACACCTTAGAAAAGTAGATTTTGAATACTTACCATCAATCATTACATTATAAAAGACATCGACTACCAATCGAGCCCACCACGCTTTTAAAATTATCAAACCAACATAGAACACATTCCCCAATTACAGATTGACAACAATATTTACTTACACAGTTTATACAAGCAAATATAAACATTTTGAAAGTTACACAACTCACTATGTAAACAATAGATGATTATCTTTGAAGTTTAATAAAACAATGATTAAATGGGACCTACATTCTGCTAATTATAATACAAGTTAAAACTTACATTTTACTTGAACAGATAGATAATTGAATCCAATTAAAAACGATGATAATTATAAACTAGACAAAAAGACGATAATATTACACATAAAAACAAATAAAGGACTTTCAAAAGAATGATTGAATACAACTGTTAGATACAAAAAAGATACGAACTGGCAATGTGAGGTTAAAAGGATATGTAGCCATTAAAAACAGTTTTGAAATCAATGTGGTTGCAACAGTGTTGGATTTATAGAAGCTTATCAGGATGAATTTTGTTCAAAGTTTACCGCTACAAGTGTAACAAAGAAGCAAGACAAATTATCAAGTTTTAATTTAAGTAGCTTTTGCCAAGGGACATGATATTTCTATATCTAGTTTAGATTCAGATATTTAAAATTTAAAAGAAATAGGGTACCGAAAGATTTAGCACAATATATACTCTCTTCGAATAAAAAAATACAAAATTATGTTTTAATAAATGATTAAACCTTTACGCCAATAACACATGAAGATCGAACAATACAACATCAAATAATACACCAGTTCAAATTAATATAATATTTATATGTGTTTTCAACAAATACTTTGGCATTGTTATTATTATTATTTTAGTTAATGGCAAATTCTATGTTTGATCGCCTCATGGTAAATTATGTTAATTTTGTCCATTAATGAAGATATCAATGTCTTTATTTCTGTCGCGCCTTTAAAATATACCTGTATAAAGTCTTCAACTTCTCGTGATTCAATCTCGAGACTGTACAATGCATGTTTAAGATTATTTTTTGTATTGCGTGGCCTACGCACAATCATAAGATCAAACAAGCAATCGGACATTTCATATTTTGTTATTTCTTGATCATCTGCTACTTCCCCGCAGTTTACAAGAAATTCAAATGGAAAATTAGACGGAAAACGATGAACATTTGCGCATTGAATTCTGTATTGGAATACTTCGTATTCTGTTCCACAAATACGTTTTATGTTGCTTTCGTGTGTTTCGTAAACTTCCCCGTCAATTACATCGTATCTTCGATTATCAAAGTCTATAGTTGTGATATTTATCCTTTGTTTCTTTTTTGTAATTATTTCTGGACGCAGCGTTGTGAAATATTTGTATAACATGTCCGAGAAGAGAATATGTTCTTTGATGGCACAAGGATCTATACGAGATTCTGGAGAACCAAGACTTACTGACCCTGCAAAATTTTCATTTTCGTAATCTTTATCAAGAATAGTTGGATTATTCTCATTAGACCCATTCTTATCTGCTAATATCTTTTGGAAGTTTTTTATATCATAACAACGATGCCCGAAACTAGAATAGTAGATACCCTCCGTGGTTAAAAAGTTTATCTTAAAAACCAAATGTTTGAGATAATCATTATCAGATGATTCAAACCCATAGAAAAACATCTTGCAAATGTCTTCGAATTGTCCATGTTGTATGAGAAAATCGTCTAATGCGACCATTAAAATTTGATGATT
>JASNJN010000134.1:0-14868 GCA_030180075.1 Mikrocytos mackini | reverse complement strand
CACGTCAATTTCATTTGTCTCGTTCTTTTGTTGGTCGCCGGCTTCTTCTGTAATTCTTTCAGGGTGTTTGGTGTTAAAATGACGTCGTAAGTTGTATCTATAAGTGAACGAAATTTTTCATTCATTCGAATTGTAGTTCTCATTTCATAGAGTAAGGAACAACCTCTGAAATTTAAAATTTTGAAAATCTATTAATGATATCATGCCCATATAAACATATATTTAATTCGATTGTCTATAAATGTTGATTTAACTCGTCATAATAAAGGTAAATAACGTAATAAACATTTAAAATTTGAAAATATAAAAAACAACCTAATTTTGAAATTGACATTTATAAACATATTTAACTAGACAAATGTATCAATATAATACATTACATAATAATTAAGTTAAAAATTAAAATTTAAAGCAAAAAAATATCAATTATAAATTCCTATTTTGTTTGAAAAGTTACATGTCCGCGATCTCTGTTATGTTCATTTTCGACATTTCAAGCTGTGTTCGCCTAGTGAGACCATTGTAGAAGGTCTCTTCGATTTTGCGGCTCTTTTCAACATCGGTCCAGCCGTGGATTATAGCTAATCGTCGCACTAGCTCGCTGATACTCGCCATGTAGATACATGCCGTGGGGATCTTGTATTGTTTTAGCCCCGCGAGTTCAGTTTGCAGTTTGAGTGCACTGTTCTGATTGTATTTGTACTGGAACACTGCAGCTAACTTCTCTGCAGTCGTTTCTTTTCCTTTGTAGATCCCGTGTAGCTCGTTTGTGGTCACGGATTGGAGAACATGGTTCGATGTAGTCTCATCCCAGCAACAGGCGGTCGCCGTATTGCGGAACTCCGATTCCCACAGAAACAGGTCTTGATCTGTGATTGAGCTTAGGACTGTCATTATCTTTTGGATGTTTATGGTTGTGTTTGGAGGAGTATATGTAAAGTTAGCTTTATCTCCTTTGTGATGTGGGTTAAAGTCTACTATAGACGTTGGAATCCCCATGTTCCTCGTTAAAGTGGATACCGTGCACGTAGAGCCAAGAAGTAGTGTACTGGTATTCAGACGTAGTTGTGAAAGCTCTATTTTGCCGAGGAGTGTCGAATTGAGTTCGGCTATGACGTCATAATGCCGTGGCAGGGGTGGCAAACTCCCTGTCTTGATGAAGTTGTCATATAATGACCTCTGTTGCCCGTTTAGGCCCGGGGGAAAGCTTGTATTTGTAAACATTTTATAATATTTTTGAAATCTTAATTTTGTTATATTTATTTAATCGTGAATTCTATTTCCGTTAGAGCTTATAAACCTTCTACCGAAAATAGGCTGGTCTCTATATCTCCCAGCTTCACTTACAACAATATAAAATTTCGTAAAAAACGGAATATTTTGCACAACATTAGTCATGATGAAACTGTCATATAGCGATATATGGCTACTTAAATTGTCCTGCGTTGTGTAATTATTAGGGCACCCCAAATGCATAATTAGAATATTGATTTATATGATGTATTTACGTTTATCAAACATTATATTAGTATATTAGCACAATATGCATTCATTCTAGTAAGTTATAAATGTCATGTTTGGTCATGTTGCATAAACCGTCACTTTTTGGGGAAATAAATTTTAAATTTGCATAAAAGTTCTAAAATTTGACAATAAAGGGCCCTTCAATAGTAACTTCGAGAGTGAATTTAAAATTTAAAACAAATTAATGGTATTTGCTTGGATATTGAAAGCTGATTCATGTTATATATTGTTAGTCAACATTAAAAACAGACATTTAGATCTCGTTTAAATATATTGAAGGGCCAATATAGCAGCAACAAATTTAAAAGACGTTATGCTTGTTTTAATACAACAGCTCTTCGTTATTGTCGATTTTCCTGATTAAAAATTTAAAATTCCACAATATTAGAATGAAAACGGGTTCCTCACTTTACATGGTCATAAAGAGATCCATAACTTCACAACAATCGAATAGGGTAAGCATGCTATAGGACATTGAAAGCACATTTTGGATGACACAAACTAATCAACGCATTTAGCTTCATACGAAAGATTGTTTTTAAATAGTAGAGTGCACCAGAAAGAAGAAGTAAGAAGTCTTTATCTACCCCAGACAGAACTCCACACATTCCAAATGAATCTATACAAAGCGTGTACCTTATCTAGTTATTTAAGATGATTCTCTTAAACAAATATATATTGCCATTAGAATATGATTGAAGACCGTAAAATAACCATCCACGAAGAAACATTGAACAAGCTAATTGAAGAAGATCAGATGAAGGTGAGTGAATACGCTTTTCTTAGTTTTAATTCGGAGAAAATCCACACTAGATAAATATAACCAAACTTCAAACGAATAATGAGGGGAACTGAACTAACCGAGGAACAAAAGACAAATTCAGGTATGTATTCGTGGGTGACAATAGGTTATATTACAGAGTAAAAGAGATGTTTATTGAAATACAAAAGACGAATACAAATAAATATTTATATTATTCTTAATTTACGATTAAACAAATAAAAAATGTTATTTTAACTGGATTTTATGCAGTCTTAATTTAAGGTAGAATTTATTATTGATGCAAAATAATATTAGAATGTAAATTTTCACATTACATGATCTGATCTACTGAGAGACATGCACCCTATTATTGTGTAAAAAACTTCAATATTATACATATATTTTAGATTAGAGATTTTTAAGTTGAACTGTTTTTCTAATATCCTAAATATTTTCAGAACATTGTCGACTTATGGTATTCTAAGTTAGGGTTACCATTTTTTAAAACTTTAATTTTTCAAAAATTCGCGTAAAATCGTGGTCGACATATGAAGTTTCCCAGCGAATTCTAGCATTAACTACTTTGGACACAGTTTTTTGATCTGAGGTCTTGTTAAATTTTTTTCTTTTATAATCGAATAATTATTAAAATAACACCCCAAATTTAAAGTATATAAACCCCCAAATTATGAAGGTAATTTTTCAATAGACATCAGATCAAAAACTGAGCCCAAGATTAGTGTTAAAATTTACTGGAAAACAACATACTTAATTTGAATCAAAAAATAACGATATTTTTTTAAATATTGGAGTTAAAATTTCATCATCCATTAAAATATCCATCAAATTTTAAATGAATAAAACATCACAAAGCAAGAAAATTTCTATGCATAAATTGCATTTTATTGTGCAAAAAATAGGGTGCTCTACACATAATTTATTGAGCACCTCAAACCAGCATATTTTAGATGTTGAGCAGCTGAGCGAGCTTACAGAAGAGCCAGCGTTGATCTTATCGATCACTAGGGCTCCTAAAAAGCAATTTTTTCAAAATTGCATGTGATTATTAATAAGTCATTTTAACGCTCTAGAACGATTTTCAGGTCTTGTAGAACCACTGGTAGCGTTTTTAAAGCAATAAAAGGCAATAAAGCAATTTTGAGCAATTTTTAGGTAAATTGACTAAAATAAGAGCAGTTTTGCGTAATAAATGGAATTATTTGAGTTGTTAATCTGGCAAAATTCAAATAAAAAATTTTGACGAAAAAATAAAAAATTAAATTCGCCATATTAATCATTAATAGTAATTTAATATCATTATTAATACATAAACAGAATTATTTTGTCATTTCCGGCTATTTTCAGGAAGGAATTTTCCCAATTTTATAATAAAATGGATGGATTTTCATCGTTTAAGCGGCAATTTGGTGCAAATAATGCATGTATTTAGGGCAATTTCCTATATAAATATAAAAGCCATTTCTGGGAGCCCTAACGATCAACCATCAAATTTGTCGCAATCAAGAATTATACCTAACCCAAACACAAACACAAATACAAATGCAAAAAAGAAAAGGCATAGCCCAAGGAATATTGAACAAATTAAAAGGGTAGAAAAATCCGTCTGGAAAAATAAAAAGAATAAACAACTAAAAACAGGAAAATTTGTGGTTTTAAAGAATAAAAAGAAACAAAAAAAAGATCTTAAATACAAAAATTTGAAAAGAAATGTTTTTAAAAATAAAAGAAATAAAAGTTAAAGATATAGATCTACTTCCGGAGATGAAAGTTTGGCAGATCAAAATGAAATTACTGAAAAGTTAAGAATTTTTAAAGGAATTGAGAAAAGGTTTACAATGGGCATTGTTGATCATTCATTCAGCAATTAAAATTTAAATTAAAGTTTTAGTATTTTATATTTTTACATTAAACATAAAAAATAAAAAATTCATTTTATTTATTTAATCTAACTTTTCCTTTTCTTCTTTATAACCAAACTCATTTTCTCTTTCATAATCCACTGTGTAAATTCTTCTCTGATATAAATATATTAAGAATATAACATCGTCTCTTAAACACGCCAATCGACTTAAAAGTGGCATTTTAATAACCCAGCTGAACAAATCATCAATAATTGTATTAAGGAACTTGTACATCAACATTTTGCCAGGCATATGCGCTACACTTTTCATTTTGTAATTAATGTACACTTGTGGACACATCAAAATAAAGCCAAACATATACACACTCCCAGCTAAAGAAATTAAAAGCCAATCAATCCAGCTCTCGTAGTCTTCAAACAACAAAGAGTAAATAGAGTATCCAACGACCAAGGGAAGTAAAACAATAGATAGCCACTTTAAAGCCTTTTTGTCATACTTTTCTGTTTTGGATGTTTTGTAACACTCTTTGTACTTTATTGAAATTAAAGGAAATAAACCTTTAAATGTTACTTTAATATCAATAGCTTTTGATATTTTCCAGACTTCTATGAATAAACCAATGAACGATGTTAGTACTATAAGAGGCGAAGTTTCATTACGTAATAAGTAGAAGGATATTATAGTTTGACTTACAATGTTGAAGTAAATAGTTCTAATTGAAATTCCCTGTAAAGCTTCTATGTTATTCCAAAATTTAATGTCATGTTTAAAAGCCATAAACTCAAAAATCGAGTGTAAAACTGTAACAATAAAAGTGATTATAAGAACGTACAAATTGTTATCTCCTATCATTCTTTTAAACTGTTCTAAATCGTCACTGCCTAATTCCCCAAGTGCATTAGTTTTCCCTGTGTTAGTTCTAACATTAGTTTTACTACGCCATTGGTTGTCTAAACCTGTTTGTAATTGTAACCAGTACGGTCCTATTGGAGAAAATGCTATTTTTAAAGGCATTGTTTTCTGAGAAGGATGAATTAGCAAGTAATCGTCGTCGAATACCCAAAATTTATCAATGTAAAAGAAAGGGTCGTAAAAGGACTGCGACACAGTATTGTTGGAAGAAGTGTGTAAAGTAGGAGAAATCCCTAAATGAAGTAAATGAGTTAAATAATCTCTGTCTAAAGTTCTAGCGTTTAATAGACGTAAATTAATCTTAGAAAGCCAAAAGTTCTGGAGTGTTGGTGTGTGCTTTTCTTTCACACTAGAAGGATTAGAAAACAATAAACGATGAGGTTTGTGGTTTACTGGTTGGAGGCGAGTTAGCTTGTGTGTGATGTGTGTTTTGAATGCAAAGCTCTTTGGTACTTTGTAACTTGCTGCGGGGTTTTTGCGAATTGATATGTGTAAATAATAGTCTGTATTTGGTGAGATAAAATTATATGAAAGTTTTTTGAACTCAATTGTTTGGTAGAATGTTGCCCTTTGAATGGTATGGATTGGATTTAGTTTGTCCTTCGCTATAGAAGCAAAATAAGGAGATGGTGAAATGTAGAACTTAACGTTGAAAGTATTACCAAAGTATTTGCAGAAGTACTTTGTTGATTTGACTGCTTCCGTTTGTTTTGACTCATCGACGATGAATTTTTCTCCGGTGAAATAGGAGTAAATAAAGTTTCCAACTATGAAAACTGCGCACAGTCTAACTAAAATCATTACAATGTTGGGAATAGTCCATTTCTTTTCCTCCGTTTGTGTCATTTCAAAGAATTTAGAAAATTTTAACTTTTGAAAAAATTTAAACTTTATGGGTAAAGAAGAGGACAAGATAGCCCAGATAGAGGCAGAAATTAAAAAGACACAAGTCAACAAGCGAACAGATTTTCATCTCTGTAGACTTAGGGCACGTTTGTGCCAACTTAGAGACAAAATAGATTCTCGGCCCACATCTAGCGGTGGGCCAATTACATTTGAACTTCCTCGTTCTGGTAATGCAAGAATAGGCTTATACGGCTTCCCATCGGTAGGCAAGTCTTCATTTCTCAACTCAGTAACAAACGCTAACTCAGAAGTCGGTGCATACGAATTCACAACTTTGACATGTGTTCCTGGGACTTTAAAATACGGAGGCGCGGAACTCCAGCTCTTGGATTTGCCCGGAGTCATAGAAGAAGCATCTCGAGGAAAGGGGCGCGGCAAGCAAGTGTTAGCTGCATTAAGAAGTTGTGACTTAATTCTTATGTTTCTGGACGCAGGAAAAGGTGTGTTTGAAAAGAACAAAAAGTCATCCAAGCCCATAAATTTGTCACCTTCAAACAACAACATTAGCACAGGCGATAACAACACGCCTGAAGAAGACGACGTAGAACTTCTCGAAATCACAAAGGCTTCTGAATTACCCTGTATGGACATAAAGACCAAACTTCTTCGCGAATTACACAACTGTGGAATACGTATTAATAAATCCAAACCA
Source organism: Mikrocytos mackini (assembly GCA_030180075.1). Taxonomy (NCBI): domain Eukaryota; phylum Endomyxa; class Ascetosporea; order Mikrocytida; family Mikrocytiidae; genus Mikrocytos; species Mikrocytos mackini. The sequence continues at coordinate 8,228 of JASNJN010000134.1, read as the reverse complement.
GCTATAGACATAAATCGTAAAACAAAAGGATTTCTTTTAAACTCTACACCTCCTTTACCAAAAGAATTAGAAAAGAATGTGCGCGAGGCCGTGTTAAGAGACCTTCGAGTTGGAAACGTACACATTAAAGTCAGTAGAAGTGCAGCATGCGTTGCAGGGCGCTCTAAAACGGAAGTCTTCGAAGACATAATCGATAGTGTGCAGGCTAACAAGAAGTACTTAAACTGTATCTTTGTGTATAATAAAATAGAAACTATTTCTGAGGACGTAGCACTTCAACTAATACATGAAAGAGACTCAGTTGTTATAAGTTGCAGTGATGAGTTTAACATTGAAGCTTTAAAAGACATTATGTGGAAAAAATTGGGTTTAGTGAGGATATTTCTTAAAGGGAAAAATAAAGGTAAGTTTGATAAACCAATGGTTATTAAAGAAGGCAAAAACTTAGAGTATCTGTGTAAAAAGTTGCACTCTAGTTTTTTGGCTAGGTTCAAATACGCGAATGTTTGGGGAAGAAGTGTGAAGTTTCAGCCGCAAAGAGTGGGAATCAATCATATTCTGGAAGATTTAGACGTAGTACAATTGGTGTTTTAAAGAGTAATTAATGATATTTTATTATTTTGGTTAAGTTAGGCTGTAATGACATGTATGAGTTCTATATAACAAATGAGAAATGAATAAGTTCAATATGTGATGTAGAAAAGTCCAAATATGGAATAAATAACTACGATGTTGTAAATTATGATGTGTATTGGATCGTGTATTTATGTATAATGTAAAGAGAACGTGTGGTTGTAATTGGATTTGTTTGAAATTTTTGAAAATAAACACCAATAGGAATAATTCGATAAAAACTCCAGTTATAGACATATAAAGGCATAGAATAGCGTCGATATGGCTAAAGATTCATTTACAACGCATTGTGTTTTTATAAAATAAAAAGTTAAAATGAAAAAATACTCTGCCAAGATAACCAATCCAGAGCGCGCCGTAAAGGCTCAAACGAACAATTTAAGATGTTCTTACAAGAACACCTACGAATTATGCCGTTTTTTGAAAGGCAGAAAGATTGAGGATGCTATAAGTGTTTGTGAGGGTGTTATGGCTAAGACACAAATCGTACCTTTCCACAAGTACGACGGAGGTGTTGGTAGACAAAAGGGCGCCAAGAGGTTCGGTACCAATCGTGGTCGTTGGCCAGTAAAGAGTGCTAAGATGGTTATCAAGTTACTTTTGAGCGCTGTCAACAACGCAAAGATACAAGACATTGATTTGAAGGAACTCATTGTGAGCCATATGGTTGTGCAAAGGGCTCCTATAAAGAGAAGGAGAACTTACAAAGCCCACGGGAAAGTCAGCAGATTCGACTGTCACCCTTGTCACGTAGAAATAGTTCTCTCATTAAAAGACGAGGACGTAGACGAAATGGCTGGAATTGACACTAACTCGAGAGCTAAATCGAGTTTATTGAAGCATAAGGTTACAAGACTAATGAAGAACGGAAACACTATTAAAGAAGGAGCCGCTGCTTATAAAGTTGAAGCATAAATAAATAATAGCTATTCATTATCATAATTATTTTGAATCAAACTTTATTGTATTATTTTATTTTAAAGAATTTTTAAGTTTTTTACAAAATGTTTAAAATGTTTAATTTGTATTCAATTTAAGCAATTGAATTCCAAATATATTTAACAAACAATAATAAAACATTACTGGTTAATCCTTATATAATAAAATATGACTAAATAGTTTAATTTAATATACTATAAAACATTTGATATATTTATTTATACCTTAAACACAATAAATGTAATTGTCAATAAAATATAAGTTCCTAGAATCATTGGAATTGTAAACCCAGCCTTTTCCCAAATCGATTTTTTCATATATAACATATAAAACCGCGGGTATATTCTTAATTCATAACTTCTAGTTTGAAAGAAAACAAACATTGTTTTGCTAAATGAATTAAGTTTAACATATAAGGCATATTGCTTATTATCATTCACATACCCCATAATTTCTTCGAACAATTTCCTGGCGTCTTCTGGCGATGGTGCAGAAATGTATCGTCCATTGTATTCATCTTTAGTGTCGCTTTTTTCATATTTTTTAACGTAAAGATATGAGTAATAGTAGTTTTTATTTAAGTCTCTTACGACTTCAATTTCGAACCCAATTTGTTGTTTGTCTTTTTCGACTTCATAAAAGGGCATGTTTATTACGGTTTTCATATCTCTTTTTGTTGGGTTGTGAACATCCTCAATTAGTTTTGTTTCACTCGTAAGATACTTTAAGTTTGAAGGGCTTAAGCTAATTTTTTCAATTTTGGGAGGCAATTGTAAAAGAGGATCAATGATTTTCTTTGCTTTGTAAATGTCTTTCATTTCATAAGAAATAAAATCATTAAAAAGTTCTGTGCATTTGTTATCTATGATTTTTAAAGCATCCTCAAAATCAACTTTGTCTTTCTCGGCCTTGTCTAAATAAGAAAGTAAAAGCTTTTTAACTTCTTGCAAATTAACGTTGAAGCGCATGATTTGGAAAGAGCCTTTTATTTGGTCGGAGAAATCTTTGGAGGTTAAACTTTCGTGATTGTATGGGAAAACAAACGAATCGAATTTGATGAAATAGAAGGAAATAGAATCGATTACGCCTATTATGTCTTCTATCACTTTCTTCGGCGAAGGGGGAGTCGTCAAGTAAATGGTGTAGTCGGCAGGCGTGATTTCTTTCGTTGTTATATCGAGGAACATCCTCTTGCCGCGCTCGGAAAATTTGACTTGGGATGGAACAAAATTTTGGGGGTTTGAACGGAAGGAAACTATTAATATAGTTAGTATGTGTATATATAAAGAAATTCTAAGTATCATTTGGTGCGAGAGGAGTGGAAGGCCTTGGAATTGTTGTGAAACAAAATTAATATTTCAAAATTAATTGTATTACGTATTTTCACACAACTTTTTTTGAATTTTAGAGGCTTTATTTTTTAATTTATAAAACACAAAGTTACTATACAATTGCACCATATAGCTCACATTTTAACCATACACGATTTTATAGTTATTTGACAAAAATTCCTTTGATTTTCAAATTTTTTAATTTTTATTTTCTCAGGGAAATTTCAAGTTCATTTTCTCACTTATTTCTTGCCCAGATTTACAAGATACACATATACAGTCAAACCCCTCTATAACGTAGTGGTACGTTAGCAAAATCTGGTTCGTTATATCCAAAAATACGTTATAGCCGGACAATGATTAGTATTGGTTCAATATATTGTGAATATTCATGTACCTTACCGTGAGAGACCCTTTTAAACCAACAACTAATGATTATTTATTGAGGCGATATCGCCTGGTCACATCTAGAGTTTCCAAAATCAATACCGGTATTTTAGCAATACCGTTTTCGATTATTTCGGAAATAATACCGGTAATTATAATTATAAATTCTTTGAAATATAATATGCATGAATATCGTTTTATTTTATTAATATTTCAAGCACGAATTTCCAGATGATGTTTTTTTAATTTAATTTTGAATGTTGAGCTRTAAAGATGATGGAATTTAGTTTTTAACATGGAGATAGTCATTTAATACGAATAAACAAGATCAATTCATATTGGATGTTTTTTACAATAATAGGAATTTTAGTCGGTTATTTTTAATTCCTTTTATCAATACTATAATATTAAAGGAGTGTATAAGTAAAATTGCAGAAACGCAATAGGAAATAAAAATTATAATAATATGAATAAAATGTTACATTATGGAAACCTTGTTCAGTTATTTTAACATAAGATACTATATAAACATACTAACTTTTCCACCTTTTACTTTTACTAATAATTATGTTTTGTAACACCATATGCCACAAATGTGTTTGGTTGGGATTATAAAGGTAAATTAGGTAAACATTTTCCATTTTAAATTGAATTATTTCTAATTTCCTTGGTAGATTGTATATTCTCTCAATGGAACGGAATACCGGTTACCGAAGCTAAATCCGGAAACCGGTATAATTTTACAGACCTGGTAATTGGAAACTCTAGTCACATCAGCCTTTCCCTGTGAAACCAATGGATTCTATTTCAACCTGGTGGTTTACTTTGGATCTACCTAGCCTAATCCTGGTTCCCAAGTGTCGGTTTAAGGTCATGTGATAACCCTTAAAGGGTTTCTAGATCAGTCGGTCAAAATCACTTACTTTCGCCTATTCTTCCCCCTTTGGTTTTCAGCGCGTAAGGAATGGCCAGATGACTGGGGTATTATTCACCGGACCACTGTGGTATCTAGTGATACCACTCCGTTTATTCACCAAGGTAAGACAAAACGGAGACCTTTAGGTCTATGTGATGAGTAGGGCTCCCAGAAATTGCTTTTATATTTATATAGGAAATTGCCCTAAAAACATGCATTCTTTGCGCCAAATTGCCTCTAAAACGTTGAAAATCCGACCATTTTATTATAAAATTTGGAAAATTTCTTCCAAAAATAACCTGAAATGACAAAATAATTCTGATTATKTATTAATAACGATATTAAATAACTATTAATGATWAATATGGYGAAWTTAATTTTTGAWTTTTTCGTCAAAAAWTTTTATTTGWATTTTGCCAGATTAACAACTCAAATAATTCCATTTATTACGCCAAATTGCTGTTATTTTAGTCAATTTGCCTAAAAWTCTGAGCGAGACATCTCGACCATTTGTCCATCGGCTTCTCGTTTCAACTCTGTTTACGCTATGCCGATGTGTTGTTTGTCTAAGGAGTTCCAGATCCTGCCGTACTTCATTGAGACGGTGATCATGAGTTTCCCTGACTTTGATAAACCGATGTCGGGGCGCCACTCTGGCAATGTCCCCTTACCTTTTGCAAGTTTACCTTCGGGTCCTTTTTTGCCCTTGTTCTTGGGTCCCTTCTTAGGGCCAGACTTGGCTTTAGGTCGTGGTTTCCCACTACCCTTGGTTTTTTTTGCCTGAAAGCTTTTCAGGGTCAATCCCAGGGTCTTGCACTCTGCATAGCGTTTCAACAGGTCGGCCGCTTTGACCACTTCTGTCGCTTGTAGCACTGTTTCTTTGCCGCCTTGCGGCTCTGAAGTAGCTGTGAGGTGGCCTGTTTCTTCGCTTACTTTTTCCCTTTCCTCTTCTGCGGGATTTTCGGCGTCTTCCTGACTGTGAAGCTCGATCGAGCTTAGTTGTTCTTTTTCTGGGTGGCTAGTCATTTTCTGAGAATTTATTATTTTTTAAATAATAAAATTCCTGGGGAACTCAGGTTGTGGAGATGACCTAGACTTGCCCCCTTTGGGCGCAAGCGGGGTTACTTTTGGTACAATTTGTTGGGAGTCACCATTGGTGTCCTTACCATAGATGGGACTTTTTGAATGACTAATTTACTAATTCGTCAACCGACTAATATTTTGTTTTGACTAACACAACGATTGACTAATTGCGCCGTTTAGTCAATTGACAGTTTTTGGTGTTTGACAGTTTTTTTTAGAAATGGTGACTAATGTGTCACGTTTTAGGTACAAACTGTCAATTTGATTTTGTCGGCTTTAGTCAATTTGGCCAAAAAATCGACGTATTCAATTTTTTTTCGAAATTGACTAATTAGTCAATTTTTTGTCACTTTTTTTGACTAATTTTTTAAAAAATAAATTTTAAAGCTAAACTTCAAGGGTAAATTTTCTAATAAAAAAATTTTGAAAAAAAATTTTTTATGATCGAAAACGCTTATTCACGCTATTTTATTAAAAAATTTTTTTTCTAAGGGTTGTATACACGAATTTTTCAGAAAATGTTTGACTCAAAATATATACAATATTTCAAAAATAAATTGAAATTTTTTTAAATAAATTATGTGTTTTTAAGAGATCTCGCGATTCCATATCTCAGAATTATTTTCTGAATTTTTATTTATCGTAAAATGAAAAAATAAAAAATATGCTACATAAATCTCAAAAAATGGGGTCACGATTATAGGCCCCATATTGAAAAAAATTTTTACCGAAAGAAATATGTTAAAATATAGCTCATTTTAACATTTTGAAAATTTTTTCAAAAAAAATTGAAAATAAATATTGTGGTTTTTAGGTAGACCAAAAAATACACTTTTTCAAAAATTTAAAATTTTTTTGAAAAGAAAAAAATTCGTACAAAAAATTTTTAAACTTTATTTTTCTTATTATCGTCATTTAAACAAATTTCCACAAAAATTTTTTGTACGAATTTTTTTCTTTTCAAAAAAATTTTAAATTTTTTAAAAAGTGTATTTTTTRGTCTACCTAAAAACCACAATATTTATTTTCAATTTTTTTTGAAAAAATTTTCAAAATGTTAAAATGAGCTATATTTTAACATATTTCTTTCGGTAAAAATTTTTTTCAATATGGGGCCTATAATCGTGACCCCATTTTTTGAGATTTATGTAGCATATTTTTTATTTTTTCATTTTACGATAAATAAAAATTCAGAAAATAATTCTGAGATATGGAATCGCGAGATCTCTTAAAAACACATAATTTATTTAAAAAAATTTCAATTTATTTTTGAAATATTGTATATATTTTGAGTCAAACATTTTCCAAAAAATTCGTGTATACAGTATACACCCTTAGAAAAAAAATTTTTTCGACAAAAAAATTTTTTTAATAAAATAGCGTGAATAAGCGTTTTCGATCATAAAAATTTTTTTTTCAAAATTTTTTTATTAGAAAATTTACCCTTGAAGTTCGGCTTTAAAATTTATTTTTTAAAAAATTAGTCAAAAAAGTGACAAAAAATTGACTAATTAGTCAATTTCGAAAAAAAATTGAATACGTCGATTTTTTGGCCAAATTGACTAAAGCCGACAAAATCAAATTGACAGTTTGTACCTAAAACGTGACACATTAGTCRCWWTTTYTGAAAAAACTGTCAAACACCAAAAACTGTCAATTGACTAAATGGTGTAATTAGTCAAAACGGAGATTGACTAATTTGACTAATTCGCTGTTTAGTCAATTCAGCGTAAAACGATAAATTGACTAATTACACTTTTTAGTCAATTAGTCAATCTCTAATTTGACTAAATGGGAAAATTCGTCATTGACGAATTGCACTAAAAACGTGACATTAGTCAAAATATTAGTCAAAATATAGTTATAAAAATTTGGTTATTTGGGCTGTTTGATGGTCTTTTTGTTTCGAATTTGTAAGGAGAATCGCAAATTTTGGAAATACCTTACCGGAGGTTGTTTATAAGACCATTAAACGTATATGTAGTTGATATAATATTGATTTATAGGCGGATTTATAGTGTAATTTCAAGATTTATGTAGAATAACGAATCAAGATTGTAAAGTGCGTGTAATAAATTATAAACATAGTCAAGTTCAAAAATTAAAAAATTAAACTTAATTAACTTATGGAGTATTAAATTTCATCTTTAATCTATGTTCAATTTGTTTTACTGAAATCCTATTCTTTCTTCCTTCTGAAAGAAATTTTGCACTCGAAAAGATACGTTCCAGTTCCCCATTTGAGACTATATACGTTTTAAAGACAGTTGCTATTCTTCTAAGAAGTTTAAAACTGTCATTATATCTCCAGTAATTTGTAAATGTCTTTTTAGATGTTGTCACCATGTATCTGTCTATTTCTTCTTCTAAATTGTCGTCGTGTTTACTAACTTCACTTTCTTTTCGAACAAACATTGAATCCATAATCTGTACGTCGTTTGAATTCAGAACATCACTATATTGATTTCCAATTTCGCTTCCTTCGTCCTCTAGATCATCATCTTCTACTTCAAGCTCTTTATCAATTTCGTCTTGTATACATTCTGTAGGACTTAGTTTTAGAGAATCAGTTTCATTTGATTCATCACTTTCCAGCAATTGCATGAGTTTGGCGGTATGTACATATTCCTTTTTCTTTATAGTTGCTTTGGTTACTTTTTTTTTCTTTTTTGTTTCCTGTAATTCGGGTTCCTGAGACATATGATAACACTTGTTAAGTATAATGTTTATTTCTTTTAATTTACTTCGTGCTATGTTAATTTCGTAGGTTTTCAAAGTGGATTTTGAACTGGGGTCAAGAAAAATAGCAGCAATGAAGAGTTGTTTCTCAAAATCGGGATTCTTTTCTATTCGTTGTTGAAGACTGTTTTTTAAGCATTTGGCAATAAGTTCACATTCTTTCCACTCAATTTCTTTGTGTGACATTATATTGGATAATG
>JASNJN010000133.1:0-31042 GCA_030180075.1 Mikrocytos mackini | reverse complement strand
TATCATAGCAATAGACCATGCATCCAGGCGGGTAGAATTGCTAGAAGTAGCAGTCCCCGCCGAGGACTTGATTAAATCTCGGGAAGAAGAGAAGTCCGGGAAATACCTGGATCTCATCCCTGTCCTGCGAAACCAGTACCCTGGTTTCGAGGTGAAKGTGAGAGCCTTCATTATTGGACAACTCGGAGTAATTTCCAAACGCTCTACCCAAAGTCTTATACACTTTTTAAAGAGGTCCTGCAAACAGCAGGTAACCTCCTGGGCAAACAAACCCAAGCGGATCCGCACAATCAACCACCTCGTTGGGAAAATCCAAAACGTGGGGTTGAAAGGATCCTTGGTGATCTACAGCTGGCTGAGGGGGCAAGCTGTGATCGTAGCCGAAGAAAGCGGCGTATGAAGAAGATAAAGAATACTATCATATTAATTAATTAATTCTTTATCTTCTTAAAAATAAAAAAAAAATTTATCATAGTAGTGAAAATCGGCGGTTTAAATGCCAAAAATCACAATATTTAACCTATTTTTTATTGTTTTTTAATAGTAATTTTTAGAATTTTATTAAGAAAAAGTCGAGGAATTTTTCCGATCCGATCCGACCGAAACACACAACGGACGGATCGGAAAGCTAAAAGCCCAGAATCCTCATCTCTGGTTTACCGTTTTTTTTATTAAATATGATTGTGAAACAAATGTCAAAAAATTACATCCCATCATATGTTTAATTGTCGTAATAAACACTTAAACATCTCAGTAATACACAAATACAAATATAAAAAGTTCAAAAACTAACTTTATAAACAAATCGCCTATTGTCAACAAATCACGAAGATTTGGCGCAAACGAACCTTATACGAAAGTAATATCTACAAACTACAACCATTATATTGATTACCAAAACAATCAGGTCCTCCGTTGCTTTGTCAATAAAATTTCCCAATAGAACTAAAAAAACTAAAAATAATCAGTTTATTCTTTTTTAGAGCTGTCTAATCAAATAACTTTCACAACACTGATATAACCCGTATTAACTACCTTTTAGATAGTCTTTCGTTCTTCATACACAAACATATGTAAATTTTTACAATTTAAATTTCATAAGTACAGGGCCATGATACATCGAAAACAAGGAAACGAAGTAAATATAAACCCTTCTTGCGGTCATGTCGACGAATACAAAGAAATGGCAATAAACTTTAGTTCATCAGAGGAGATTACGAATAGTACAGACGAATATTTTGAAATTGAGGGAAATGAAGCAATCGAAGGTTATGATGAGGATGAGCTCTGTGTTGGAGCCGATATAGAGAGCTCGCCTGGCTGTTATGATACCACTGATGTGCGGTTTTTAATCGAATTCGGACTTCGCGGTATCAAGTACATCAATTGGGTTTAAAGGTGGCAATTTCCACATTAAACACCGCATTGAATACTTAATCAATAAAAAAAACCCCAACAATACCCAACATGATCGAAGAAACAACGAAATAAAACCTGATGAACCTGCTAAATATATCTTTGAATTAAACAATGACAGGATTATTAGAACCGACCCAATCCATTGTATCTCGAGCACATATACAGAGAAAGGGAAACATAAGTTGATATTGCAGAGAAATCGAATCGCAGACAGGAGAATATTGAAGCTTTCTAACAATAAAGAAAAGCCACATGGAAATTATGGAGATTTTTTAGTTATAAATGCTAAGGATCAGAAAAAGGATCCTATCTTCCAGTATTTTTATTTGGGACAGAAATTTAGTTCATTCACGCATATACAAAAGTTATTAGAAGAATATGAAGCACAAACCAAAACTACATGCATAATTTCGAAAAGTGTCTATATTTGGGCTAAATGTAAAGAAAATACCAAGATGCGCCGAATATATAGTTTTATTAAACAGTTGAAATATTATTCTCTGATGATTGGATGCGAGTTTGGGAAACAAATAGGGAAGAAACAGGAAACCAATTTAGAGCTCAAACATTCGAAGTCCAACAACTATTTTCCCAAAAAAATGGGATGTAAGTTTTATCTCAAATTTCTATACAACAATAGAAAATTAGAATGTATAGATATACATGGGCACTGCGAGCATGTGAACATTTGTTTTGGAAAGGAAAATGTGGGGGACTCGTTGCATAACGCAATAGATTTGCTTGGCGGAGAACAAATAAATTTACGTCGAGTAATCAATATGTTTCCCATGTCACAATTAAAAGGAAATACATACGGCGATATAGATAAACTTCGCAAGAAAAAACAGGATAGCGTTCTCGAAATGAAACAAAATCATTATATAATGTATAGATTATTGTCTGATTTTGAAGAAATTAGTGTGAATGGGAATCGATTGGGAATTTATTTCCGAGACTCGCATATGAAAATATATAAAACGTATTTGGGGAGACTGTGTTTTTCGATGGTACTTATAACCTATTCCATACTGACTTCACGCTATTTATACTCAGTGTTGTTAATGGAGAAGGGAAAACTGAACCTGTTTTAATATTTTCCACCCAGGATGAAACCTATGAAAGCATGTTCATGTTTTTTTAATAAGTTTATTGTCGTGAATGATAAGAACAAAGTGAAACTGTGTTTTTCGGATAAGGACTGGGTGGAGCGCAAACTTATAAAAGAGGCATTCCCCGAATGTGATATGCGTCTTTGTATTTATCATGTGATCAAAGCTATAACGGCAAAATTAAATACAATATTTAAATCTACAGAGAAACAAGATAAAGAAGAACATAAAGACAATATAAATAATATAGTCTTTTCCGAAAGTGAACATGTCTACCATTTTTACGTTCAAAAACTTAATCCAAAAGTACGAGACTACTTTTTAAAGAATTGGGGAAAATATAAAACCGAATTTATTAACACCAATATGTTAACAAAATATGCTTTAATTCGAGAACGAATAACAGAGCTGAAGCAACGAACAGTGTTTTGAAGAAATATTTCGGTTGTAAGCGAGAGCATACCATGTTTTTTATTGAATATGAACAATATCTAGACAGAATACGAAACGAAAATCAAAACATTTTCCAAAGGAAGTTTATGAAAAAATGTAATTCTCTTATAAATGACAAACTCTGGAATTCGCTGAGAGAAGAATTATGTTTATTTCCGGTTAAAGTAATGCAAGAAAGTAATTGCGTTTATTCCAGCGAACCGATAAAATGCCAATTGTTTGTTCGAAGTGCATATATTTACATGGATGTACAAAGCCAATATTGGAAAAATTGATTAATAAGAGGTGGGAATGAAATCTATACATAGATACATTTATCTTTGAAGATTTAACATTCAGCAAAAAGGAATTTTGAGCCATTTGAAATTGAAAAGTCGCGATACTATTTACATAGGTAATTCTCAAAGAAGTGCAATCACAGAATCATATTATCAGTTTATCAAACAATCTGAACGATGAAGATGGGTCTGAATTTCCTAATATGGCACGTAATAGCATGGAAGTAGAGAAGAAACAAAGTGAAAACTATTTGTTTTTTTGGCAAAAAAATTAGCCTTTGCGTTAAAAAATAAATCAGGTCTCAGTTATTGTGAAACAAAAAATATCTCAAAGATGCCATAGCTAGAATTAATAATAAAAAATGATTATCTGACAGGAGGTTTTATATGCGAACATAAAAGTGAGATAATGGTTTACCTGGCGTAAATAATTCATTTTAAAATATCTATTATTAATTCAACGATCATTACTAGGGCTCCCAAAAAGCAATTTTTCCAAAATTGATATGATTATTATTACATCATTTTAACGCTCTAGAACGATTTTCAGGTCCCGTAGAGCCTCTGGTAGCGTTTTTTAAAAGCAATAAAAGGCAATAAAGTAATTTCGGGCAATTTTTAGGCAAATTGACTAAAATAACAGCAATTTGGCGTAATAAATGGAATTATTTGAGTTGTTAATCTGGCAAAATTCAAATAAAATTTTTTGACGAAAAAATCAAAAATTAAATTCGCCATATTAATCATTAATAGTTATTTAATATCGTTATTAATAAATAATCAGAATTATTTTGGGCACCATTCTTCACAGCCACAAAAAGTGCTCACAGCCACGAAAAATGCCCACAGCCACAAAAAATGACGACACCCACAATTTTTTTTTCAAAATCGCAAAAATCATATTAATCACACCAAATTATTTCTAAATTATAAATAAATATGCGAGAGATATTATATATAGAAAAAATGTATTATAGACAGGATAGTTTATGATAAAACACAAATTTATTGAAATTCGAAAATAATGTTAATGTTGATCGATGGAACGATAATAACAATATCTTGGTAAAAAATAATTTATTCTAAATACTAAAATTAACTTTCTAGTTATTTTTATTTTTTTTCGAAAATAAATAAAAATTTAAAATTTTTGATTGTGAAACATTTTTGTGGCTGTGGGCATTTTTTGTGGCTGTGGGCACTTTTTGTGGCTGTGGGCACTCGTGTCACTAAATATAGATATGTATTTAAAAAAAATTAGCAGAGATAGACATGTCCATTCCGACCAAATGGTTTATATTCTTAATATTCTTTAATTTGTATAGTAAGGCACTGGGTTTTAAAATGATGATGTAGTAAGGCCATTACCCTTGTAAGCGGGCTGTATCTTTCTTCTAACAGTAAATATTCATGTTTTCTGTTTAAATCGGAAAGGTACTGAACCAAATATTATCGATTTTTTAAAAGGCTCAAAATTTGCTGAAAGAACTTTAATATATCTTATTATTTGATTTAAGTTATTGCTTCGACCTTTTCGAATCAATTTATGGTGTTTATTGTTTATTTTTAAAACTTAAAAATTTAAAGAAAATAAATGCCCAACTGTCTGATCTGTGGGGATAATTACAAGATCAAAAGGGGTCTAAAAAAACATTACCAACTTTCATGTCCCGGCCAAGAGGTTTTGGAAGACAGTTCTGACCAGTCAAGCTATAAAGACAGTCAACACAGGGACAGTCAACACAAGGACACTCAACACARGGACACKCAAAAGAAGGATACTCAACACAAGGGCACTCAGCACAAGGACACGCAAAAGAAGGATACTCAACACAAGGACACTCAGCACAAGGACACGCAAAAGAAGGATACTCAACACAAGGACACGCAAAAGAAGGACACTCGACACAAGGACACTCAGCACAAGGACACGCAAAAGAAGGATACTCAACACAAGGGCACGCAAAAGAAGGACACTCAACACAAGGGCACGCAAAAGAAGGACACTATAGACACAAATAAATTAATGAAGAAAGTAGATTTTGAAAACTATGAAAAGGAGTTGATTAATGAACAAGAAAACGTTTGTCTGCATAAAGACCTTTTTTTCGGGAATTCTGTTAATTTTCCTCAGATAACAGCCCATTTCGAACGTAAACAAACGGACTATAACAAAAAGGACAAAATACATGCCAAATATTAAAAAGCGAGAGTCCTCAAAAATATTAAAATGCATCTCTGCTTACAATCATAAAGTATCACCTCTAAACAAACAAGAGAAGGAAGATGAAACAGAAATAGAAGTTATATTCGAGGAAGATTACAAAGAGAACTTTAGTACAAATTTCAATAGTAAAGTCGAAAAGAAAAACCTAGCTAAAGAAAATGAAAATTTGAAGGAAGAGCTCGCAGCTTTACCGTTCTTCCAACCGGACAGTTTAAAACAATATCTGTCACTTAGCTTTAACAATGTCAAATGCGCCACTGACGACAAATTTTAAAATTTCAAAAAAAACCGAGAGGTACGAATACCAGCACACCGGACAGCCCCACCGTAAAGGGGCTAGGGTCAATGCTGGGCGAAAGGCCTAAACCGGCTGAAGCAGGTTCGAACTCGGTCGAACCGTAGTAGCCTGGAAAACAGGGGCCCAACGGSTCCACGARTCCAGGAKGRCATAACAACTACCAGCCCGTAAACGCTAAAACGCGAGGGTCAATGACCCTTATACGAAAGGGCTGAGTGGAATGTATCCAAATGTCAAAAACCGTCAAATCACAACGAGTGATTAATTTTATTAAACATGTTATGTTTTATATAGACTGAACATCACCAATACAGGTGAGTCTATTTTTGAAACACTGTTATTTTTGAAACAGTGAGTTGGTCCGAAAAGCATTTAAAGGCTTTCCAAGAAAGCCAAGCTTTTAATAATGGCAAAACATGCCTTAAAAGAATATTAATACGCGTATGCTTATTATTCTAATCAATAGGACAACATCAAGCGTTTCCCAGGTAAATCCTGAAATTGGAAAGTTAACTTTCCAAAAATGGCATGTTCCGTACACGAGTCGCAACAAAGCCTCGCCACCTATAAAGGGGCACAAGTTGCAAAAGGTACGGATAGAACATGCCATTTATCCACTTAAACCATAAAAGGCCGTGGTATAAAACAACCAGTAAAGGCGCCCTTATAATTGAAACAAGGGGGGTTTAAGTAAAGTTTCGAAAATAAAATCCAGTTTCTGACAAAATCAGAGAGAGGTTTAGGAAATACAGACAAATGAGTATATAAACTCAATTTATAATGGGAACTATTGAAGGCATATAGCCATTTGTGACCTATCCCGTCAAAATAAATAAGCCTCATATAAACTCCTTATATAGGAATGTTTATCTATAAAAGGCATAAAAAGTTTGATATTATTAAGTATTTTAAATTGGGACAAGGCGGTGAGATAGGGTCACATGAGTAATTATAATAAATAATTAAATTGTGTTCCTGAACTTAAAAAAATATTGTATAAAGTTTTCAGTTATATTATGCTATATACAAATCACATCACATAATATTAGGGCTAAGAATCCAGAAGACTGTGCCTTTTAGTAAATCATTTGAAATTTCAAAAATTTTAAATCTAGAATCAGTTGAGCTCGTTAGTTTGTTATAATGGGTTGCGAATTAATTTTTCCATGGTACTTATAGTAAAGTATTTCATAAACACTATTGTATGATAAATTATAATTTATAGTTTATAAGATAAAAGCATCACCTATCCCTGTTATCTGATCAGGATAACACGTCGGATGGCAACAGCTAATGTAGTTTTCATAAATACACCAGTGTCAAACATCAGAAACATAATAATCGATATGGCAAAAAATGAAATGTGAACAAATTAAACCCAGGGATTAAAGGAAATGTATATTGAATGCCATAACTTTGAAATATAATCCAATTTTTATACAATGCCTCCATATATTGTTTTGTATTTTAATTTTATTCCAAATTTTAGACTCACTTTGGTTTCAGAATGACCTTCTGCTTTTCATAACACAACCTCTAAAATTAGAACATGATTTGCTGCATTTAAAAAACACATCCATTTTGTGATTATTTAATTTAATTCAAAGATGGGCATTTTTAGCCAGTCATTTGCTAAATAGTTTTCGAGGTTAATAAGTTTTTTGGCAAATCGGCGATTTCGTCAAAAAAAAACAAAATTTGTCAAAAACTATTTTTACCAGTCAATTGATTTGGCAATGACTAATCATGTTTTTTGCAGTGATACTTTAGAAGTAAAAAAATAATTTTTGCAAAAAAACTCTTTAAAAAGATCTTTTAGTACGTTCGTGCCAAATTCCAAAATGCGTTTTTTGCAAATTAAGTTCGGAACTGTTTTGCCAAAAACCCCGGATTGACTAGTTTTTTAGCCCTAAAAAACTCCTAAAAAGACTAAAAACACGGCCTCATTTTCTAGGAATTTTTGGACCCCATTATCAATTTCGGTTTTTGGCAAATGATTAAAAAGACTAAAAAATTTGTTAAAAAATGGATTACATTGACTAATTAGTCAATATTGACTGATAAATGCCCATTTATGATTTAATTAACATGTAACAATCTCCAAAAAGCAACTTTTTCGAAATAACAACCTATGTTATGAAACATTTTTATTTTATATCGAAATCCAGGAAAATTTTTTGGACTCATTTTGAAACAAAACAACTAATATAATCAAATTATATTAGTTTTACCTTGTTTTGTTATATTGGTAGTTATATGGAGAAAACAAAATTTTATTTTTTATGAAAATTCCTAAGATAGAACATCCCAAGGAAGGTGTGGTTTTAACTAAAATCGAATATGATAAATTGGACGCTTATAAACCGATAACGTCGTCCAAAGCTTGGGACACTTTTTCATTGGTTAAGGGGCATGACATTGCAATCTGTGATATCTGCTTTAAGATATATACCTACCATTCAAAGAGAAACGGATCTTTGTCACTTTTACAACACACCTGTATGACAAGACAAAGAGTTATACCAATGACTAGTTATCTACTCACAAACGAAAGATACAAAAAAGGAAAGGAAGAGCTTAATAGTGTTATATTTGCTTTTCTTGTATCTACATGGCAATATTTTTGCTAGTTGAAAAGAAAGGATTTCCTGATTTTATGTAGAAGTTGATGATGCTATCAAAGAAATTTATTTTTTCTACTGCAGAAGTACTTATTAATCACCGAACAACATTCTCAAAACAATTAAAAGATAAGCATATAGAACGAATTACTAAAAATAACACCCTATTCACTTTATTCGGACATTTGGTGTAAGGCAGACACTAATAAAAAATATATCACTATATTTATATCGTATATTATGGAGTATGATATTCTTGAAATAAATAATTTAAATACTCAATACATCGACGATTGTTCAAAGATTAACATACGAAATGTTTTTGATAAGGTTCCGGACACCTATAATCTATCTATAGATAACTGTAGCTTTATAGTTATTGACGGAGGAAACAACATTTACGAATTATTTCCAAGAATACAGCATCTATTATGCATATGTCACAGGATAAACACAATAATAAAAGAAGCTTTACAGAAAAACATACCATATTTGACTACTTTAATAGAAACCTGTAGCTAAATATCACATTGGTCGAAATATTAAAAATTTCTTAATGTTGTGGGTAAGAAACTTACTTCAATTTGCAACACTCGTTGGAACATACATTACAAATTTCTAGCAGAAATCCATGAGAATTATGAAAAATCATTAGTTATCTCGAGAAATAAAAACAAACGGAAATTATTAAAACGCTTAACAAAGAGTTATTATTAGGAATCATCAATGTCCTGAAGCCGCTTTATTTAGCAACAGCTATGTTCGAAACTACTAAGCTAACAATGTCGGAAGTACTACCAACATTAGAACACTTAAATCTTCATTGGAAATAAAGACACGTAATAGAAGACCTATTAAAGTATTGAAAACTACAATAAGTGGTATCATGGATGAAAGACTAATTAATGGGTATTGGCATTTTATACGTATAAAAATAACCTGTTTAACCGCATATTCTAAACTTTTAAAATAGGGAAATATCCCGATAAAAGTCATAATATACTGTCCAATATTAACCAATTTTTATATTATAAAATTATTTTTTAACATAAACGCGGCAAAATTTATATGAAAATAGTTCGGCCTGATATTATTAGGGTTTGGCCAAATACACATATAAATATATGCAAATATCCACACAAATTACACTAATGAAATCTTTAAATATCTCCATGAACGATAAAATATGCCACAATTTTTACCACCAATTATTTGCTAGAAAATGTACCAAAGTTAATAATATTTTACAATCAAAAGTTTATGGTGTTGTTCCAATATAATCAGGAAAGTTATTTTACTTATTATTTCTGCCTTAAACGACTATATAATTTCGACTAGGGTTTCTCATGGTCGGTTCCGGGTAATAGCAGTAATTCGTCATTTTAAGTACTTTTATTATATAAAATCCTCTGAAAATCGTTATATGTGGTTATTCCGGCATGATAATTATTTTGGAACAAATTACAGCATATTATTTTCCATATTTATATATATTTTGCGATTATACATGATTTTTTAAAACCAATGTTCAACTATCCGGATAACTGTTAATTAAAATTTAAGCCGGATGCACCATCTTTTTCATTTTAAATAACATAAAAATAAAAATACAGGAGAAATTGAGTTGTTATTTATTTTGGAGTTCGCACTTTATCTTAGTTCGAATTTTGTTCAGTCTATAAAATACCCAGAACCAGCTCGGAGAAACCCTAAATTTATACTAACAAAATATATTGTGCAAAATATTTCAAATAATTAATTTATGAACCTATTTAATATAAACAACACAATAATTATCTAAAATACAAAACACCAAGTATACTGAAATTCGCATATATGAACTCTCACCTTAGAAAGGATAGGCTAAATACTGAATGAAAGTTTCAACTGACATATCCAAATTAAAATTTGTCAAACCATTTTAATCTATAAATATATGTCAAATGAACTCGTCAATCAAGAAAGTATGACAACATGGGCTAGTAAATATAGGTTATGGAGTAAACACCTTTAAATTATAGGAAAACCAAATGTATCCAAAAGTTGTAAATCCATAAAATTAATAAAAATTAATAAAATATTAAGGTTCTCGTATTTTGTCAAATATAAATACGAACTACTGGTTAAAGATTTCTCTAAATTCATTAAAATATAAACAATTTAATAATTGTATTTAGAAACCAAGCTTGTTTTAAATAGATATTAAATCATGTTCGAAGAGTCGTAACAATATGACAAATAATATAATTCTCTACGATATTGGTGATCATAAAAACAGTTTCCGAATGGTACATATTGGATATAATTAAAAACACAACATAAAAGTTTCCAAATATAACATTGATGTAAAAGGTGGATTAGAAAAACATAATTGTTACTTTTTAATATAAAAAGTCTTAACCAGAACCCATATAACTAACGTATAACTGAGTCAAAAGAATTATTATAGAGATTAAAATGAATAAATATCTATTGAACTCGGGGGTTGTTTTTAAAGAATACGACCATTTGACTCTACGATTGAATTTATAATTAAAACATCAATCTATTTAAGTCATGATTGGATAACCTAAAAATAAAAAAGTTATTTTAAACTTTTAAACTTTTGCAGTTCATTGGAAGAAAAGAAAAGGAAAATATTTTAATAATGAATGGGCGGTAACAATCACAATTAAATTTGGTAAAACATAAATGATTTTAAATAATTAAACATGGCTAAAATAAATATATATGAATGATTTAGTGTATTAACCCAAAAATAATTTTCACTTGAAAATGGTAACATATTTGACTTTTAAAATTATAAACAACACCAACTATAAGCTTACGATTTTTAATAAAATATTTATTGTTTAACTTGATTTTATCCTATTTGTTATATATAAAATAAGGACGGCTTGTTTTCCAAGCCAATAATCGAACACTTTTATTGATTATTTTAAGCCGAAAATGACTTTTGTTGCTCCCTCAAGCATATTAAGCAAAGCAGTGGGCTTATAATTAATTAATAAAAATTTACATCAGAAAATAGAATCTTCATAATATAAATAGAACAGTAACCGGAAAATATTTGAACTGCTATTTATAATCAAATATGGGAAATATTTAAAGCATGAAAGTTATGAGCATTTATTTTCCTTTTATTAGCCCAAATATTTGAAAATGGCCATGTTTTATTATAATTTGTCTAGATCATAAAATATGCTCGTAAAATGTCAAAAAATCCCCATTAGGATGGAATATGCTCATCAAAAATTGACTAAAAAAATGATCATTATATTCGTTTTTGTCTTATTAGATTATAAAAATGACAAAACAAAGAAAAATTTATTTGAAATTTTTGGGTATATTTGGTCAACCCCTAGTTATGAGTAGGGTTGTGCAAAATATTCCATTTTGCCTAAATGCATATTTTTACTACCAAAAGTGCACTAAAATATTCCGTGAATGTTGCAAAATATTCCCTAAAGTGACAAAATATGCTTAAAAATTTTCGACCCTTCCAAAATTTTCAAAAAATTCGAATTGTTCTATATTTTATAATTTAAGATAAACAACATATAAAATTTTGCAAAAAACGGAATATTTTACACAACCCTACTCATGACTAGGGCTCCCAAAAAGCAATTTTTTCAAAATTGCATATGATTATTATTACATCATTTTAACGCTCTAGAACGATTTTCAGACCCTGTAGAGCCTCTGGTAGCGATATTTAAAAGCAATAAAAGGCAATAAAGCGATTTTGGGCAATTTTTAGGTAAATTGACTAAAATAACAGCAATTTGGCGTAATAAATGGAATTATTTGAGTTGTTAATCTGGAAAAATTCAAATAAAAATTTTTGACGAAAAATAAAAAATTAAATTCGCCATATTAATCATTAATAGTTATTTTTTATCGTTATCAATACATAATCAGAATTATTTTGTTATTTCAGGTTATTTTTTGAAAGAATTTTCCCAATTTTATAATAAAATGGATGGATTTTCATCGTTTTAGAGGCAATTTGGCGCAAACAATGTATGTTTTAGGGCAATTTCTTATATAAATATAAAAGCAATTTCTGGGAGCCCTACTTATGACCTTAGCGGTTTAGCTTTGGTGGGGTGGCTATCGTGTGAGACCCTGATGAGTAGGGGTCGGAAAATATATGACAAAAAATCGGTAAATATATGATTATATATGATTTTTTCAAAACCTCATTATAATTTCGAATTTTCAATAAAATAAAATATATGAATTCCTTCCATTCGGAGATATTATGGGTGGAAAATTTCCTGAAATTTGGTAAAAATATTTGATTTTTACCAAATCACATATTTTCCGACCCCTATTGATGAGGTTCTAGCTCTCATAGAAGCATCCATCATACAGGACACGAGAAGAGACTGTGTTTTCAACATGCTAGCCGTTTAAGGCCTTTCGCTCAGCATCGACCCTGACCCCTGTACGGTGGGGCCGTGGGGTTTACTGATATGCATGACCCTATGGGATTTTTGAAAATTTAAAATTTTCTGTAAAAAGTTTTATAATAATATTAATCGCCAAAATGGCTGATAATATGATTTCGGCTGGTTCATAATTGGAAACAACAAACTCAAGCTAGGACTCGTATTAAACTATCGCGTTATCAACACTCTCAGGCTGAGATCGAAAGATTCAAAAAGAAAATTGGTCAGAATTTGTTCATAATTCCCTGGCAACTCACTTGATTAATTATGATTACATCTATTCAACAAAAGAATGCATATTCTTGATAAAACTCAAATGGTTCACCGAATAGACCAATACAGTTCTCGATTTTAAGTAACCATTAATAAAGACGCGATGATTGCTTTTTGATATCACAGCGACCTAGCAACATCCATAGTAGTGTTTGCAAAGCGGTTAACTGAAAAATCTAGATATAAAATATTTTTAAAGCGAACGGTTCCCTGGTTTATTGGTATAAAATTTTCCTATATAAAACTGTTAACCGGAAGATTTTAAAAATCGAATAGTTCAAGAAAAACGGATATTGTTTTATATCATCAATATAAATATTTTTTAAATAAAATTTTAAAAGAAATAAATTTTTGTAGATATAGTCAAACCTTGGTAAAATTTATCACGCTCCATTTTCCCTGGCATTTTGTAAAAATTACGAGTAGTCTTGAATTTTATCACGATAAGGACAAAATTTTCAAAAAATATTAATATAAATCTTGTGTATTTTAAAATTATGAAATGGATAGGGACAAAAGTAAAGACAAAATGATAAAATTTTACTTTTTAAAGGGTATTAATTAGACATTCCAAAATTTATCGAACAGATTTGAATAGATATCTCGAAACGTAGAAGCGATATGATATATCGATTTTCAGGCATTTGTCACGATTTTTTCCCACTTTTTCTGCAAATTTCATAAAATTTCACTCATATCTGCAATTAATGAATAAATGAAAATTTTCAAAAATACGACTAAATTACCATAAAATGGCCACATTATAGAAAATGAATACGTGAATTAGTTCCCAAATACATAACGGATATTGTTTGAAGGTTTAAAGTTTCACAAAATGGGATATGTTTCATTTCAAAGGAGTATTTCAGCATAAATTTCAATTTTATTAAATATCGAAAATTACATCGTTTCGATATCGGTTATCGAAAAATCTTGATTGTTTTCGATAACCATCTCGATCAAGATCAAGACTTTGAATGTTTAGTTTAAATATGTTAGTCATTTTCCTTCCAACTGGCCATTTGTTTACCAAACAACCACAAAATTCCAAATAGCCACACTTTTTGTCAAAAAGATAGGATTCAATATTCGTGAAATTACACCTCTTATTTTAATCTGACAATTTTAATCGTTTTTTAAATATTAAAAATTGTATTAATGGTATACATCTAAGTTTTTAGAAACAGACTGCCCATAGATATCGCTATTTGGAAAAATTTTGGCCAGTTAGAAGTCAGCCTAGATACATTATTTTTATAAACCAATAATATAGACAAAAAGTATTCTAACATAAAATTTATTTATCTTCGTAAATAGTTAAAACCTTCTAACCATTTAAATTTACGCATATGATTGGTATCCAGGGTTGGCAGGTTTAAACCGACCCGTCCAAAACGTTTTGGACGTTTTGGCCGGACAAAACCTAAAATTTGGTAGGGAGAATTTTTCGGCAAATTTTTTGCCGAGAATATTTAAAAATTTGCTAAATTTTGGTTTGAGATTTTATAAACAAGATTTTGGAAATTTTCTACCATTTGAGATTTAATTTGTATCTTATTTTCTGGGAATATGTTCAATATTTGCATTTTGAATAAAAATTGAAAATTAGAATTATTTTGCAAAATCGATTTTTTGGGTGTCCAAAACGTATTAAACCGGTTTAAACTAGAAGTGAGAATTTAGCAATTTTTTGAGAACCGCCCGAACCGCGCCGCCAAACGGGCGGGCGGTTTCATGTTTCTTAACCGTTTTATTTTCAATGAAAATCTGAAAAACTTTGAATTTTTTAAAAAATATTTATAAAGAAAAATCATGTAAAATATACAATTAAAAACTACCATTGCCTTAAAATTTGCCCAAACTTGTTGAGAATATAGTTTAAATACTTAGAAAATAGAAAATTATATTTGTTTTGGAAATTTCTTTTTAAAAAGATAAGTCGCCTGTTAATGAGAATTTTTTCGAAAAATGACCCCTTCACCGCCAAACGGGCGGGCAGTTTCACATTTCTTAACCGTTTTATTTTCAGTAAAAATCTGAAAATTTTCGATTAAAAAAACATATAAAAATATACAATTAAAAACTACCATTGCCTTAAAATTTGCCCAAACTTGTTGAGAATATAGTTTAAATACTTAGAAAATAGAAAATTATATTTGTTTTGGAAATTTCTTTTTAAAAAGATAAGTCACCCGTTAATGAGAATTTTTTCGAAAAATGACCCCTTCACCGCCCGAAACCGAACCGCGCGGTTCGGTTTCGGGTGGGCGGGCTGATAATTCTCACCTCTAGTTTAAACCTGTTTTTGCCATGTCCTGTCCAAAACCTTTTGTCCATGTCTTAAACCCCATCCTGATTATAAATAAGTTTTATATGATTTCCCGGATGGATAATACAATCAAGCCCCCCTGAGGGAACAACATATTGAGATTTTAGTACCAAAATACATAAAGAGAATTTAACAGCTAGAGTCACTCTAATCTTAACCAGTCCAAGGCATTTTGGTCAAAAACTGGCTAAACCTTCATAGTTTACTGTAATTAAAATGCTTATCGAGTTCCAGGAAGTCAAAAATATACACGACACGAGTGAATCAGAATAGGACATTGGTAATACTAAAAGAAGAAGAAGAAAATAATACATATTTGCGGGAACATTTTAGTATATGTCCGAAGAAGAAACCCTAACAATCGATTTGGGAAGGATTATTTAAGATCACTTCGATTGACGGAAATAAATTATAAATTTATTTAACGAATTCAAAGAATAAATCGGGAAAACATAAGAAAACATGGGGGAATTATTTCCCCTGTTATTTATACAATGGTCAAATTACTTACAAAAGAGTGTGGCCAGACCCAATAATTAAAAATGTCAAAAAAAATTTTTAAAGGCCTTTTCCTAATTATTTAGACGTTCAAATTGAATTATGGTATCCCTTTTCACTATGTATAAAAATCATTATTCTATTTTCAATACATTGTCTTATTCCTCCAAAGAAAGTATATAACCCGAGTCAGCTCTGTCAGTTAATTTCCCATTTACATACATTTTGATTTGCTTCGCTTGAATGGTCCAAACTTTGAACAAGTTTTTGAAAGAAACCATTTTCCCCGTTATATTGATCCTGGGCTGATTTATTATAACATTATCGCCCTCTAACTTAGTCTTCTTAGTCAAATTTTCTTCGATCGGCATAGATTGATCCCTTATCTTGTCAAAGACTTCTTTAACCGAAATGTCGAAAATGTTCATCAGCTCATCTGCTTCCGTTGGTGTTATTAGTTTTTCTGCCAGCATACTCGAAACAGAATAGAAGTAGGCTTCTCCTATCATGCTCTTTCGATATATTTGCGAAACTTTTCTTGTCATAAAATTTTTAAATGTTTTCAATAAACAAACCGAAGGTTCATATCGACAAACTAATCAAAGCACTTATACTTGAGAAAGAAATCCCCCTAAACCTCGGCGATCAAGAGCTAAAGAAGTACGGGTTGGAAGTTAGAAACAAACAGAATCTGTTTCCGGGCCAAAATGAGGAGACATACCAAACCATATTCAGAAATGCCTATAACAGACTTAGTTACGAATTAAAGAAGGAAGAAGAGCAGCGCAAAAAAGCAGCTTCTGTTGGGGCACCAAAAAGGATCAAATACAACAACTACAGTGGAGAGTTTATAGGCTATTCAAAAATAGAGGATAAAATAGATCGGCTAATTATATCTCCGATACATAACCGATCCAGTCTTTTAAGATACAGCACTAGCTTCCACAACCTGAAAGAAAATGCGATAAAAGATAGGTCAATTCACAATTCGGTGTTGCTTCTTGGAGACAAAGGCACCGGGAAAAGGACGCTTATGAATTATGTTTCCAAAAAACTAAAAATGTCCATCTTTGAGTTCAAGTATCCCGCATTGGTCGATAAGATAAAGTTGTCTGAGAAAAAGGGAACCGACATCGACGAAGCCGAACTTTTCAATGGTACGAGGGGTTCGTTAGTCCTCATTACCCATTTGACAAAAGAAGACAGCCAMTKWKCTTATCTTTAAATATTGTATATAATAACGTGCGGAGGTCTGGGATACTAGTAAATGGGAACATGACATATGATTGAGACATAGTGGAAAGTAGTGCATTGTCGAATAGGTGATTTGATAAGTGTATCTGTTATTTGTTGTTGGAAAACTGTGGGCGTAAGGTAATGAACACATTAACCCTTTGCAACCGACGACCCTTCAAAGCGTTGTATCTTCGTTTGAATGTTCTCTTAGTTTGAATAGGGTTTTTTATAACAATTATGTGTTTTTCGAAGTGTGCTCATATATATATATCCATGAGTTGTCCTTATAAATTTTAAATTTTTATGACAAAACAAAACGCAACATCAGAAGACTTCTATAAAAGTGATTTGTCATACAAACCTTCATCCGACGATCAACTTAACACTGATTCTACACATCACATTACAAACAAGACGCCACCTCTATTACAACGCAATTTATATCGTAACACAAAACAAATCAATACAAACATAAAACAGAACACTAAACAAGAGGATACTAATAATGAAAGTATTAAATGTTTGAGTTGTAATCAAGTGACAGATTCTGATACCAAAATTTCATTTGATTCGAAGAAAACCCCATTTTATAGCTATTTAAAGCACGAATCGCTTTATTCCTCAAAATTTGTTCGTTCTTCGACTGCCAACATTAATATTGAGTTTAAAAACATGGTTGTTTTAAATGAAACTTACAATTATGAAATGATAAAGAAAGAGAATTATGTTCAGTTGTTTGAAGCAAACGATGGGAATGGATTGTCATTGACGGAAAGAAATGCGAGTAATGTTATAAACCCAGAACAAGGAGATGTAAATGAAGACGTCATTCGTGAATTTTCTAACTTGTGCTTTAATACAAAACAGATGAAAATGAATTTGGAATATTTAATTTATTTGAAGTTGATAATGAATTTGACTTGGAAAATTCAATTTTTGAAAATTTGACTTCTGAAATGACTGAGAATGAAAATTTTTATCTGAAATATTTGGACAATTTACGTTTTTGTGATTTGTTTTCCGCACTCAACAACGATTTAGAATGGCATCCTATTCACACAAACAAAGAAGATGATCAATACGAAAGAGATTATGATACAGTAATCCCTAAAATAGACAACCAAACTTCTTTATACTACAATCTATTTTTAAATGACGATGTACTAGGAACGATCGTTAAATATACGAATGAATTTATAGAAAAAAAGAAAGGAAAATTTGTAGAAGGTGAAAAGGAAAATAATAATAATCTTTATAGTACGACTCTTGGTGAAATAAAAATCTTCTTTGGTATGATGATTTACATATGCATAGTAAAGTTAAGGAGATTGGAGGATTACTGGTCTCAAGATATCATGTTTGGAAATTTCAAAGTTCGTGAGTTTATGACAAGGGACCGGTTCATGACTTTGTTAAGAAATATGCATTTTTGTAAAGAATTAAATGAAAATAATAAATTAATAAGATTGGTGATTTGTTAACAGAACTAAATAGTCTTTTTAGAAAATATGCACTGATGACAAGAAATATAGTTGTAGACGAATCTTTGATTGCATTCAAAGGTAGATTGCGCTTCAAGCAATATATACCCTCTAAAGCATCCTAATATGGGATAAAATTGTTTCGACTTTCATGCACCAATGGTTATGTGCTGAATAATAGGTTGTATCAGGGACGAGAAGATGTTAAACAGAACAATAAATTATTTAGCGAGAACCTTGTAGAGAATATGTTAGAAAATTATCACAATCAAGGGTTTTCATTATATATTGATAACTATTTTACATCGATTGGGCTGGCTAGTTCATTGTTGCAGAAAGGAGTTCATATGATCGGGACAATTGGGAGTAACAGAGTTGGTATACCGGATTATATAAGGAAATTGGAGCTAAAAAGGGGAGAATACATTGGGATAGAAAATAATGATGGCGTACGAGTTTATAAATGGAAAACGACAAGAGATGTATACTTTATCTCAACCAAGCACTCGTTGAGAAGCTTTAAAAAGGTGAATTATAAACACGATACATATGAAATTCCAGACTGTATCAATGATTATAACAAATATAAAGGAGGTGTTGATCTTGGTGATCAATTAAACGCATCTTCAGGACATTGCAGAAGAACAATAAAATGGTACAGGAAAGTAGCGTTTGAATTAATCCTTGGAAGTGCAATCACGAACAGTTTTTTGATATATAAGGCGATTCATGGAAAATCAAGAATGACATTGAATGCGTACCGAAAATTAATTGCAAAAGAACTATTGTTGGTTGGGAATAAAACACCAAAATCGTATAACGAGCATCTGCTAGTTGTAAATACACTGCTTAATTCTCCAAAATACTGCCAGGTGTGTTATGAATATAATAAAAGATTGATATCGAGCAAATATGCTAATAACCATAAGAAAAAGACAACATATTATTGTAATAAATGTTTTCCAAGAAAGTATATTTGTGAAAAATGTTTTAATGATAAACATAAGGGAGATTATAAATAAGATAATTCAAATTGGCAATTTAGATTTTTATATTAAAATATACAAGTTATCAAAATAAAATTTTCTAAAATAGAATTGTTTTAAAAGATTTAATATATGAAAATTTAAATTGCGGGTTCCCTGAACCGGTTTAAGGTATTTAAAAATTTGAATTAAGATAAATTGCGAGCTGAAAATAAATAGCAAACACAATTTCTCCTGGGGTTTTTTATTTACGGTGCTAAAAATAAAAAGTGTATAATTCGATTCAAATTTTAATTATTATAAACCCAGCTTGTTGAAAATTTGTTGTCAGAAATTTATTTATAATAAAAAATGTATACCAAATATAGAAATTAATAAGTTTTAATTTATTTCATATATTTATAATTTTAAACACAAAAGTGGAACCATTTTCAGAGCTATTGTATATTAAGAATAATCAAAATAAATAATTAATTCAATTACACAGAACTGGCCATAAGTTGAGACAGGACTTACGAATATTCATTTCGAAAAACTTCGAATATTCACCAAAAATTGATAGCTGGTATTCGTTTTCCGAATATTTTTAATAAATAATTTGAAATTGTGCAAAAGTATTCAAATATTCGTTGATTTGTTATATGAAAAATTAAATTTTGGAATTGAATTAAAAAAAATTATGCAAAATTCAGTTTAAAAATCAGAACGACGAAATCGACACTAGAAGTAAAATTATTTTGAAATTTTCAGTATGTTAAGACATTTCAAAATTCCGAAGATTCTTCGAATATTCGTACATTTTGCAAGTGTCCAATCTCTAGCCATGAGTTGACACTTACACGTGTTCTTGCATAATATCTAAGGCTCCCAAAAAGCAATATTTTCAAAATTGCATATGATTATTATTACGTCAGATTAACACTCTAGAACGATTTTCAGGTCCCGTAGAGCCTCTGGTAGCGATTTATAAAAGCAATAAAAGGCAATAGAGCAATTTTGGGCAATTTATAGGTAAATTGACTAAAATAACAGCAGTTTGGAATAATGAATGGAATTATCCGAGTTGAGAATCTGATAAAATTTTACCAAATATTTTTTGCGGAAAAATTATAAATTAAACTCGTCATATTTCTCCTTAACCCATTGACTGCGTCACGAATCTAGGTATTCATATCACATTCTACCATGGATATCTGTTTTTTATTTATAATATAAACATATATATAATTTATATAGAAAGTTTTATTGACGCTTGGTAAATTTTTATTGTTTTGATTTAAAACTGGAAAATATTTAATTTGTTATAAAATTCGGTATTAATGTTGTTATTATACAATTTTCCGTTTACAATGATACATTTAAACAAACAAATAATTAATGGATAGATTTTGAATAATAATGGTCGAAGTTATGTAGATAGAAATTTCTTTAGACATTTTAAATTTTTTAAAAATTTATTTCCGATACACAACACCAAACCATTTCAATTTAATATAACATGTCTAAAATTACCTTTTTAGAATATTGTAATAAAATAAAATAAAATTATATTGTGTACAGAAAATAATTAAAAATTTATAATTCAGGTATGGTCAGAAACATGTCGAATAAATCTGGCAAAAAGTGTACTCAATATATACGTTTGTTTTTGTTTTTGTTGTAATATTATATTTATATCTATCTAGAGATGGATTTTTCAAATACCTTGTATCACATTACCTCAATTTGAAAGGTTTGTTATTAATTTCAGAATTTTATATAACTTTTACCAAATACTAAATATTTGGCTACAACTTAATTGGATTATGTATATAACTATAGTGTAAGATATATAATGATTTAGATACGAACTGAATAAACTATATATTTTACATTTTTAAAATTTTAAATTTCAGATGAATTGCAAATTTTGTGAATTCGTTTCACAAGACAAAAAATCCTTATTGGTGCATAGAGCACAAAAGCACAATGCTGATAAAGACCCCTTTTGCCTTTTGTGCAATAAGTATTACAAGATATCTGTTTGGGAAATTATTATAAAACATGCACTTAATTTCGTCATTGATTAGACAGCTGTTCATTTTACAACATTCGGAAATCAGCGTTTAAAGACTAATAGTATGCTGTGAATTATTGCTTGATTCTTACAAGTTGCTTCGTATTCACAGTCATCCATAAACAGGATATCAATATAATCTGAACAACACTTTAAATTAGACATAAGACCAAGAGTTACATCTATTGAGAAGTGTATTACTGCCAAACTGACATTTACCATTGTTGTTTTCACTTAAAAAGCAAAACAAAACGATTTAAAGAATATACACAAACCCAAGTGCCAATCTTCATAATACGATGTTGAATGCGATAGAACAAATTTGGCATGGAATTTCACATACAAACAGAACGATGGAATAGCTTTATTGTATGAATATAAATGTAACTTTATATCTTTGGTAGATGTGGGATTTATTAAAAAAAATAATTGATTTATAAATTTTGATTAAAATTTACATTGGTAAACTACGTTGAACAATAAGATCTATTTGGTAAACTACCTATCGGGTTGTGTCTGATATTATTTTAAAATAAAATAATTTTTACTTTTAGAAGCTGCGGAACTGAACTTTTTAAACATATTATGGATAATTTAAAACTAGCCAATAATAATTTAATAACTCCTCCATATTTTGACCAAAAGCAATTTCCAAAATTTAACTTTCACAACATTCCAAATTCCAAGAACTACTAAGAGCTGCGGAGAAGAAAATCGAAAATGCAGATGGTGTGTGTATTGACAGTCGCCATTTCATTGATTCAACCATATACTGGAATTGGCAAGAACATACTACAAATTTGGGAAATACTAACCGAGAATGCAATCAACCTAATCTTAAGAGCTTTGCGACACAGATACAAACATCAAAAGAGTCCAACCAATATTCAACGGAGTCAACTGGGATGTCATTTATACTATCAACCTGAATTCTAATGTTTCGTTTGAAATGAGTCAACAAAAAAGACATATGAAAATTCTCTAATGCTTCGCCATATCAAATGTATCCAACTATATAACAAATTGAGCGATCAACTGTATTCTTAAGAATTCTCACTGAGCTTTGTTCAATCATTTATTACTCCCAACTATAACTATCTTAAGGAAGAATATTATGGATAGCTTTAGGAGGAATAACAAAGATGTTATAGTAGAAATCGGAAATAAACCGACTGAAGACATATAAACAAAGGAAACAACACGGGCCATTCAATAGCCATCTTTATGCTTTAGAAATCTGGTATTTTCACAGTGTAATACAAAAAAAACATTTAAAATGTGCTTATGAATGTAATCTTAACACAAGATGTCTATAAGAAACACTTCCTCCATGATTAAGCCGTTGAGATTTCTGTCTATATTAATAGTTCAAAGTTTATCTTGTTAAAAGTAAAAGGAAAATTATGCTATTTAAATATTCTAATGGCCATAAAGCTTTCTTGTATAAATTTAATTATTAGACAATTCTATTTAATTGTGATAGATTATAGTGTAATAAGCATAATAATAATAATTAAAAAGGACCTATATAAAAGAAATGTATTATCTTTGTTTTAATTTTAAACCAATATTATTAAAAATTTACATATTCATGAAACTATCATTCAACTTATGATATTCAATAGCCAGAACATGTGATAACAAATTATTTATTCTCCAAAACGCTTAAAAATTTCGCTTTTGCTTCTTCATTGCCCTCTTCTCAAAATTATAATTCTTTTCTTTTTCATGGAGTTTCATAACCTTTTCATTTAATATATCAATATTTTGTGAGATTTCAGATATATGATCATGGCTTTTTAAACCCGCACAACTGTTAATGAATAACGTCATTTTTTTGGCCAAGTTGGTTTGTTCAATAGTTATTGCATCTTTTAAAGCAGTTTCCTCTCCCGAAGTTTCTGTTCCATGGAAATATACCTCAATTTCATGTTGTAAGCTTGATATTTGATTAAATTCCCGACTTTTGCTTTGATCTGAGTTCTGTAAAGTTAAATTAGTTCCAAATACAGAATCCACAGGTATTTGTTTAGTTGTACTTCCAACCACACCCAGTTCCTCTTTTGATGTTTCTTTAATATCGCTGTTTCTTATTGTGCTCTGCTTCCTTATGACATCAAGTTTTGTACCATGTATAATGGGGGTTTGTTCAGTATAATCATAGCTATTTTTTGTATCAGGTATATGCTTTGAATTCTTAGTTTTTCTTTCTTTTGCAAGATACAAAGCTAAATAATGTATGTTCTTGCAGAGTATCTTTTTTGATAAGAACATGAGACAACTACAAGACACAGAATGGTAACATATTGAACACTCTTTGCATATGATTTGGCAGTTATTACTGCAGATTCCTAGGATTTTGATGTGTACCTTGTATATTTTAACCAGATATCCTGTTGCCGACTTTTCAATTCTATAATCAACCATATCCAACGCTTTACTATGTGATTCTACCATTGTTTTGAATCTGTGGCCTTTATATTCCAAATTGTCACTACTTAAAGATCGAAATTGATGACTAAGAATATGATTGTCAAACCGAATTAATTTCTCTAACAATAAGTCGATGCGATTATTCTTCTTCCTTTCCAAATAGTTTGCTTTTATTACATTAAACATTGATTCTTGGAACATATTCACGTTGACAAAACTTTTCTTTCTGTAAACCAAAGACCAGTTTTTAATGGATTTGTCATATTGTGAATAAAAATATGTATGAAATTCCTTACAGCTTTTCAGTATTAACAATAAGAATTCTTTGTATGCTTTTTTGAACAATTCGGCACTAGAGATTAGAATTAAATTATTAAACTCTCCGTGAACTTTAGCCCGAGTTACCTTATTTGAAATCTTAAAGATCATGTTTCTCTGTATGGCTTTCTTGACATGCCATAAACAAAATAACCACGAAGAAGAGTCTGTGAACGTAGTTTGATATGAAGTATAATATTGTGGCGCCATATCGGACATGATGTAATCAGTGCTGAAATTATTCATTGTTGTAGAATTTAGATTTCGAAAAATTCTTGTAATAAGTTTAGTATTCTCGGAGTTCAATACACAGTAAAAAATTGGTCTTGGTTTTAGTGCCGAGTCCAATACACTTGCAACTATTAACTTATAGTTGTATAAATTTGTGCCATGAGTGGCATCAATTAAAAGGCAGTTGTGTCTTTTATTTCTTTCCAAGAATTCTACTTGAGCATGAGTTTGAAATAACAAAAAAAATTCGTCCGATCCTTCCACGTCATCTTCAATATCATAAATATTAGTAAATAGATGTTTAATAATCTTACCTGCTGTATATTTTTTTATGTTAAG
Source organism: Mikrocytos mackini (assembly GCA_030180075.1). Taxonomy (NCBI): domain Eukaryota; phylum Endomyxa; class Ascetosporea; order Mikrocytida; family Mikrocytiidae; genus Mikrocytos; species Mikrocytos mackini. Next base: position 6,003 of record JASNJN010000133.1, on the reverse strand, counting down.
AATTATACTTTTTAAATCTGAATTGTGTAGTTTTCTAGTTATGCAAAAATTATTTTTTAAATAACGCAGGTAAGCCATTGTTATAAGCTGTCTCTTCGAAGTTACCAAGCCTTTTATGGTATCCAAAATCGATTGATAGATTTCTGATAGAGGTATACCGGTTTTAATTTGGTTGATCAAACCTTGTTTCACAACTTTTGGAATTCTTATCTTTGATAAATCAATAAGATGGTTGTGTGTATTCCTATAAGTTAAATAGTAATTTTGTTGCTTTTATTTGTCGATCGTATAGAAAGAATTGCAAGAAAATCTACCATTGGTTTTATAATTACAGCGGTACGAAGTTCTTAGATAGTCTCCGCGTTTCTTGTCTCCAGATGTCAAGATGAAGTTATAATGTTCCAATAACACGTTGTCATTCAGATAAGTTTCTAATTCTGAAAATGATAGAAAGAAGACACTTTTATCGGGAATCTCTATTGTGTAATTTTGAACTTTATAATCAATTAAATCAGTGGAGAGGAGTTTCGTTTTCGTTTGCAAGTTCATTTTTTTAAAAACAGCGTGAATAGTTTCTTTATATGTAATAAAATGATGTGTTTCTTTGTCTTTTTGTGGTTTGTGTAAGATTGTTTTGATTTGTAATACTTATTGCACAAAAGGCAAAAGGGGTCTTTATCAGCATTGTGCTTTTGTGCTCTATGCACCAATAAGGATTTTTTGTCTTGTGAAACGAATTCACAAAATTTGCAATTCATCTGAAATTTAAAATTTTAAAAATGTAAAATATATAGTTTATTCAGTTCGTATCTAAATCATTATATATCTTACACTATAGTTATATACAGAATCCAATTAAGTTGTAGCCAAATATTTAGTATTTGGTAAAAGTTATATAAAATTCTGAAATTAATAACAAACCTTTCAAATTGAGGTAATGTGATACAAGGTATTTGAAAAATCCATCTCTAGATAGATATAAATATAATATTACAACAAAAACAAAAACAAACGTATATATTGAGTACACTTTTTGCCAGATTTATTCGACATGTAATGTGGAGCCCTTGTCGCGCTAGTTGTTGCGACCTCGGACTCTTCACCTCCATCCTGGGCTCGTGTTGCACTCTGCAGCGATACCCAGGGAAAATTTTAAATTTTTAAATTCCGTCCTTTTGAGGATGAATGAGTAAAAGTGAAAATGTTGTGATATTGTGATCTCTATTTTTTAAAATTAGACCTATATTTGGGCAAACAAACTGCAAAACATCGTGTACAATTTTTTATTCACAAAATAATCTCTTCGATTTTCAGTATGGAAGTTTACAATATCGTACGGATATTTTTGCAAACGTCTATAAAATATACAAATAAAGTTTTACATTTCTCTTAAAGTCAAAATCAATACTTCAACTACAGTAAACTCTGAAGGTTTAGCCGGTTTTTGTCCCAAAATGCCTTGGACTGGCTAAGACTTCTAAATTCTCTTTATATATTTTGGTAACAAAAATCTCAATTTGTTGTTTCCCCAAGGAGGACATTTGGTTGTATCATCCATTCGGGAAAATCATATAAAACCTATTGATTATGTCTATTTTCATCTATAAAAACGAATGGTGAATTTTAAATACAAATAAAACCACGGGAAAACGTTTTAACCACAGAGTTCGGTTTAAAATGGAGATAAACACAATTTATAGGTATTTCCAAATTATGTTGTAATTTTACTAACACTAGAATATTACCCACCTAAAGAACTTAATAAAACAATATATAAGCGATTGATTTGGGGGTAAATTCAATATTTTCATTATCCTGTATCATTTCCACTGCCCCAAAGTACTTAAACATTAACATATTTTTTAATTAAATTGGACCAAACCCCCTAAAATCGGCTAAGAATGGAGCGACTAAGTCTTAAAATTGGCTAAACCTTCGTAGTTTACATTTTACTGTATTTTCGGAATATTTTAATCTTTTCAAGATTAACAAAGTTTTGGCATAATTTTGAACATTGTTTGATTTATTTACTTTCGAATAATTTTCTTATCCCGCTGCTAGTTTTCTTATCATCTAGATGCATAACATTATTTTCTATTTCGGCTAATAGTGTCGAAACTTCTTCTATGTCATACCAAGATTTCTTCATTCTCTTCAAAATTTCCTTTATTTCTAATTTTGACTCCTTCAAGAATACCCCTTCTAATTCGACATGATCTAGCAAACAAATGAGACGTATCATTGTATAACAAATTAATTTGCTGTTAATTCCTATTCCCTTTTCCTTAAGTAGTTTTTCAGTTTCTTGTACCCCGAACACACCTGATTCAATAGCATTGAAGCAGTCGTTAACTAGGTTCGTTAGCTGTATTGCGATTAGCCCGTCGTTCATATTTTCGTTTCTGAGAATCGTCCAAATATATTGGAAAAAGGGTTTCCAAGGGCTGTAAAAGATAGTGAGATTGTCCAGGTTGGCTTTAAATGGAGGTTCTATGGTGGCTAGCCTCTGGAGTCTTCTGTAGTAAGATAAATCTAAGTTCAGCTTGACCTGGTTCATTTTGATGATATCGAACTGGTTGCTTTTCTCAATAAGCAGCAATACTGAAGCGAATGTTTCCAGCCTCAAATATTCGTTGAGATATATTTTTTCACTTGTAATCTTTTCGATCTTCTCCGTCAAATTGTTAAGATTTTTCTTTTGTTTCACTGAACCTGTTTTTGAAGGTTTTTGACTCAACGTAAAATTGAATGTTAAACTTAAGACTTCAAGTAACGCCGCAACAAGTTCTTTGGCAAAAGTTTGGTAAAAGGCCAGTTCCTTGATGTTCGATGTTAAGTCTATATAAAGTTGGTTCGTGTGTTCTTCGAAGGCCTCTTCAAGTCTATCGTCGAAATCCTCGGCTTCTGCATCATTCTCCTCCTTAAATTTTCGCTTAAATGCCATGTGTTCTTTTATTCTATCTTCAAATGGACTATATGACTGGAAATTTGTGACTATGTTGCTGAAATCCAAGTTTATCATCTTCAGTCTGTTTACCACAAGTTTGTCGGTTTTATTCTCGTTTATATTGATAGGTTTGTTCGTTTCCAAGGAGCTAATGATATCGCTGAAGTCGATGGATCCCATTATTTGAGTAGAGTGGAAGATACCCATTTTGTAAATTTAAAATTAAAATGCGAACACTTTCATTGGAAGATAAAATAGAAACGATCACACGTGGAGTTGACGAATGCATAGGAGAAGACTTTAAGACACTGTTGGCCGATATATTAAAACAACGGGATCTGAAGGTGTACTGGGGGACAGCTACGACTGGAGTACCTCATTATGGCTATGAAAGTATTAATTTTCCAAGATTTTATTTTTTGTGTGTATGAGCTTTAATTATAGTTATACAATATGTTAGGATATTAATGTCTAATATTCACCAAAATGACGTTTTTGTTGATATTGGTGCTTATATTTGCGAGAGTCGTTATTATTTTAACATGTGACTTGTTTCTCAAAACAATCGCCAGTAGAATTTATTGTAAACATATATGAACATTGATTATGGTATAGCAAATGTGGTTAAATGTACTAATCCCCTGCAAATTGACATTCTAAATTTTAAATTTTCTGAAAACATAAGAATGACTAAATATCTTCCAAGTACGCCTACTGCAGAAAAAGACCCATCCATTCTCATATATATCCTACAAAAGTCATAAAGGTTATATTTGGGAGCAATTGGCAATACTACCCGACTATTTTAGATTCCCGACTGTATATAGACATGTTTAACAGTCACCAATCTGAAAGAGCAACGTCACACAATATTGATATGGAGAGTTTCTTTGTACTGCAGACTAGATTATAACTGATGACATTTGCCCGAGGCCAATGAATTAACACAGAAATGACGTGATACTTCGTGGAAAGAACAAATTACATGATCATGTTATTGGAACACATTTGGGGTGTCGATTGGGTTGCTAAATAGATGCAACAGCATTATCTGGAAAGAGCAACACACATTAAATACAAAGGAAATATTATACTAAAAATAGCCGAGCTGGATGATAGTTTGATTTTGAATTAAACTGTGGATATTGAAAAGAATATGGATCTTGTTAGTGCCATCAAGAAATTATAATGATAATTCTGGTTGATTTTATTTCGAATGGAGTATTATAACGATATTTCAGATTTGAGACCACGTAAAATAATTTAAATATATATTGTCGAATTAGAATAAAAAAGCAGTAGTTTCATATTATCGCACGTTGTAGTATCTAAAATGATTAATAGGATATAAATATTAAAACATAATTTTAATTGTAATTTAATAATTAGTTATTTCATGCAGCATACAAAAGTTTCCAAGTTCGAAATATTATATTTATCTTGGACACAACTTTGGTGATATAATTTGTCACATCTATCACAATAAATCCATAACACATCACCCCCTAATTTATCATTATAACAAAAACATATTTTGCAATGTACATTTGATGTGTGTTTAGACTTTCTCCCCCTTTTAGAACAAGTGTAATCTTTCAGTTCAATTTTTTTGTTATCATATACCTTTTCCAATAGTGCCTTGTTTATTCTTTTCTGGGGGATGTTAATTCTTCTTTTGTCTTTAATTTCGTTGGCTCTAAACACACGTCTTGATAGGAAACACTCGACTTCAGTTTCAATAAGGCATAGGGAATTATATAAGCTTGAAAGTTCTTCATCATCAGATATGAGTTCCACCCCCCGTTTGATATTGTCAATTTTCTCGAATAGTTCAGCTTTATTATTTGTACCAAATTTCCCTTTCTTTTTCACTATGTTCCGAGCACCTTCGTCCTGAGTTGTTGTATCTTTAAAAGTGTTGCTTTTCTCATTAAGATCACTAAAAGTTAAGAAGTATTGAGAATTGAAATCCAAAGTCTCCTGATTATGGATGAAAATGGAATGGATATGCCAGCATATTTCCTTTTTAAAAAACTGGTATAACAAGAGCATCTAGCCATATGATAACATATTTGACAATGTTTACACATGGGTAAGCAACCAAATTGACAGCTTAATTCCGTAAGTTCGACGATCTTGTCCTTGAAAGTAAAAGTTCGGTTGTCTTCAGTTTGAAATACCTTATATCCTTCCTTAATCGCTCTTTTATGATTCTCATGTGTCCGTCGTATTCTGTAGCTAGAAATCTTGTTTAATTCAATGCACTGTGAAGTCACAATGTCAATCTCATTTGCGCATTTCATACATAAATTTATAAGTTCTTGTAGGTTCATTCTCACATTCCATTTCAGATATACTCTTTTGAGCTTACCGAAGAATGACTCACAAAAATTATTAGTGTTCGAGGCAGAGCCTTCTCTATAATTTAATCCCCATTTTGTTATATTCTTGTCATAATTTTTAATGAAATATTTGTAAAATCTTTGGCTATTGTCATTGATATAATTGAGAAAATGTCGGTACTCTCTTAGAAAATCATTTGTATCGGATAGCGCTTTAAAATTGTTTAACATGTTTTCTATTTTAATTCGCCGGGGTTTATTACTTTCCAAATAACAAAGCCTTTTCGTTACGGCCTTAATAAAGTGAAAATAGCACCAAATTTGCCTCGTATTACCAACAAACACTTCATGCCAGGCATTCCATATATTGGAAGCCATATCGCTCATAAAGTATTTTAGCAACTCAAATATGCCCAGTTTCCTTTTAAAATTGGCAAACGCTATTTTAGTACATCTTGCTGTTCTGTATTGGAGATTATAAATATAAATAGAGTTGCAAGCTGACAACTATTGATTACTAATCCGACAGTAAGGTAAAATTTGTATCGATTTGTCGAATGGGTTGTATCAAAGTACAGTTCTTTTTTTGCATAACTTACGAAATTTGAAATCATATTTATAGTAGTAAATGCATACTTAAATATGGATTTCCCATCCTTKTCTTGTACAATCCCCGTCTCATCAACTAAATGAATAAACTCCGTATTCTCTTTC
>JASNJN010000132.1:0-16188 GCA_030180075.1 Mikrocytos mackini | reverse complement strand
TTTTAAGCTCATTTATTTCAAAATAATATTCATTTTACAAAACAAAATTAATTTTCGTCAAATTTTTTTTCATAAAGTTTGGAAAATCTGGTCCAAAAACTTGAAAATGGAAAATATTTCGGCCAAATAAAAATTTTTAATTTTTAACTTTCAATTTATGTTAAAATCTTATGAGAAACAACATACATATTTTTCGGACGATTTTGAGCAAAAAAAGTTTCGATGTTAATTCCTGTTTTGTTTGTCGAGTTTAGAAGTTTGGCTGTTTTCCTATAGCTTCCCAATTTCCTATATACTGAAGAGATGGATACAGGTGGCAATCTGTTCATCAATATTTCTAAAAAATTTAATTTTTGAAAAAATAATTTAAAGAGGTTTTTGTTTTCTAATTTAATCATATGTAAATAGTTCGTCGGGCTGATTTAATTTGTGTATAAAATTGTGTTCATTTTTAAAGTGATATGAAATAATTATGATCGCGAAAGTTCAAAAATTAAATTTTTTAGAAATATTGATGAACAGATTGCGGCGTGAGTGCCCACAGCCACAAAAATGTTTTACAATCAAAAATTTTAAATTTTTATTTATTTTCGAAAAAATAAAAGTAGCTAGGAAGTTAATTTTAGTATTTAGAGTAAATTATTTTTTACCAAGATATATTTATTATCGTTCCATCGATCAACATTAACATTATTTTGGAATTTCAATAAATTTGTGTTTTATCATAAACTATCCTGTCTATAATACATTTTTTCTATATATAATATCTCTCGTGTATTTATTTATAATTTAAAAATAATTTTGTGGTGATTAATATGATTTTTGCGATTTTGAAAAAAAAAATTGTGGCTGTCGTCATTTTTTGTGGCTGTGGGCATTTTTTGTGGCTGTGAGCACTTTTTGTGGCTGTGAAGAATGGTGCCACAGATTGCCACCTGTATCCATCTCTTCAGTATATAGGAAATTGGGAAGCTATAGGAAAACAGCCAAACTTCTAAGAATGCCTTTAACAAGTACATTTCGAGCAATTAAAAAGCTAAAAACAGTACCACAAATAAGCACAATAGGAAGACCAAAACTGATAGACGAAAGAACATCAAGACGTATAATTCGGGTCATTAAGAAAACACCCTTGACAAAACCAAAGGCATTAATTTCTATACTTCAGCTCAAATGTAGTTATCATACTTTACTCAGATTTCTTAGAAATAATAACTATACAAATAAAAAAGTAATTAAAAGTCCACAGATAAAACAATCAACGAAGATCAAACGATTAATATATGCTTCTACAATGATATACCAGCCCAATCTCATTGATCTTTTAGTATTCACCGATGAAAAGCGATTTTGCTTGGATGGTGTTTTTTAGAACGACAGTGTTTGGATTAAACGGGAAGAAAACATATTTAGGGACGCAACAAACTTATTGGGACATTTAGACAAGCAACCCGCAAACCTCAGACCAGTTAACAAAGGATACGAAAAGCAAAGCATTATGGTCTGGGGCGCAATTTCGACAAAAGGTATTATCGCTTTAAAATTATGTTCGAAGACCATGGATTCAAAGATTTATACCCAAATGTTTGACAGAGAACTTATAGACCATTTACATACAATTTATACTGGTAATAGATTCATACTGGTTCAAGATAATGCTCCGTGTCATAAAAGTAAATTTACAGAGCAGTTTTTTGAGAGGAAATGTATATATGTCAAAAATCTCCCACCAAGTTCCCCAGATTTAAATCCCATAGAGAATATCTGGGGAATAATGTCTGCCAGAGTTTATGCAAATGGAAGAAGATTCAATAACAAAAAGGAACTTTGGGGAAAGGTCATAGATGTCTGGAATTCCCTAAGCTTAAAAGAAGTTAAAAAACCATAGAAAATTACAACGAAAGGTTATCTAAAGTATTCGAAAATCTAGGGAGTATAACTAAATATTGAATAGATTTTTAAATACATTTTAAAATAATTAATAACCGTTCTATTATTTTGCAAATTTTTGATTTATATAAAAAAATGAAAAGCATCAATATGAAAAACAAAGTCATAAATAAAGGTCATGTTTATAATACATATTGGCAGAAATACACTATGCATTTGGTTGTAAAAAATTCTGCAAATTATAATAATTTTATACATTATTAAAGTGTTCCAATACTTTTGCAACACCCTGTATATTTAGTTCCCGAAGTGGCATTATTTTTTAAACGGGATCAATGAAAAAATATTATATCACGAAATATCCACGGATTTTAGCACATTGATTTATTACAATTAGATTGCTTAAATGTATGCATTTTATTTCCGTTTCACTTTACAACTAGACATTTTGAATCCATTAACTTATCCTATTTACTAAAATTTGAAGTTTTCATTTCTTTCAACAACGCCTTTATCCGAATTAGCCAACGGAGCATAAGTTCTTACCTCATTTCCCAACTGTATATCAAACAAATCCTTATCATCTTTAATTCGTTGTATATAATTCTGGCTATCGAAATTTTCTTTTAAATATTGGAATTCCTTCGCCCTTGGGATTACTATATTTCCTTGGGCCATATTCCACGCCAAAATGAATTGACACGGAGTACAACCAAGTTTCTCTGCGGCTTTTTTGATTTTCAAATTCGCCATTATGTCTGTGTTTCCGCCACCCAAAGGTGAAAAAGAGACGAACTTAATTCTTTCTTTGTTCATAAAAGCTCTGATTTCTTTTTGTTTTAAGTAAGGATGGCATTCAATTTGATTGCAGTACGGTTTTATTTTTGATATTACCAGAAGCTGTTGTAGAAGATTCATGTTAAAATTAGACACCCCTATTCTTTTTACAAGCCCCTTCTGTACAAGCTTTTCCATTTCCGTCCAAACTTGTGCGAGATGCTCCATGGTGAATTCTTTTTCTCTTAGTAGCCCTGTTTTAGGATCCTTGGGATATTTGCAGTCTTTCAGCATTTCTGGATTCTTCTTAACAGATACCCAATCAGTGGAAGTATTGTTTGGCTCGTAACAGATTGGCCAGTGAACAAGGTAGAGGTCTAAATAGTCCGTACCGAGTTCCTTTAAACACCCTCGACAAGCAGCTTCCACATCAAACTGTTGGGAATTCCACAACTTCGATGTTACGAATATATCAGAGCGTTTAACACTGGTGTTTTCAGTAAGGAATTGTTTTATTGCTTTTCCAATAAAATCTTGATTCCCATAAGCAAACGCACAGTCTATGTGTCGGTAGCCAGTTTTGAGAGCATTGTAAACAGATTCCATGCAGTCTGCTTCTTGGAACTTCCAGGTTCCTATTCCGATGGCGGGGATGTCCATTTCAATCATCAACTTATTTTTTAAAATTTGAAATAGGATTTAGTCTGCCGGGTACAAAAGCACATTATACAGGATTCTACACAAGAAAGCTATTAAATACACTATATACAGTCTAGCTACTGATTTCAAAATAATTTAGACAATAGGGGAACCACAAACAAAAATTTTCTTCAACGCACACAAAGAATAATCCATTTACGAACATACAAAACATTTAAAAGAAGTTTACCGTCTATGAGTGCAACCAAAATAGTTATAATCCTCTTTTCTTTCCTAATAACGACAGCAGCAGCCTTTCTCACATCTAACATCATAATAGCTTCTTTGGCAGGGCTCACAATTCTCCAATTTACGGATAAAAATGGGTTCATATTTCCGCGTGTACTTTCAATCTTCACAACCAACATCCCTAACTTTCTTTCCGAGCCCGAGGCGTTTAAGTTGTTCGCATCAATGATGCTTTTAAGCGGAACTTTAGAACTATTAATTGAACACGAAATAGTAAGCAGCTTTATTACGTTTGCGTTTCCTAACCTTGGAACGGGCGTGTATCTAGATTCGCTGCTGATAGTGTTTGGGTTGATTTTCTCTTGTGATGACACGATCCTACTTCTTTGGCTATCTAGTGTATTCAAATCAGTACTTTCAAAGAAAGACAAAAATTACGAAAAGAAACTAACCAGGGCAGTTATTATAACGGACGGACTTACAAATACACTTCCTTGGCTAATGCCCTTTTCAAGTGAAGCTGCATATCTGATTTACTGTTTAAAAGACTCATCTGATAACATTTCAACACACGAGCACTCAAAAGTTTATTTGAACAGCATATTGACCATGTTTTATCCTATTTTCTATCTGATAAATTTGGTTGTCGGGATCATCATCGAAATATATGTCAAACCTCGTAATATAAATTCCAACTACAATAATAAGAATGTTATAAAGAAGGAAAGACAAAACAAAATTACAGTCAAGAAGAAGGTGGTTTGTATTCTATCTATAGTTAGCTTTCCGATTATTATTTGGGCAGGTTATTTTATAAATGGATACTTTAATTTAGAAGACGACATTAGCATCAAAGAGGGAATTTTAAAATATATTTACACAATATTATGGTCGGCAGAGTCTGCAGACGCTTTATTCAATTCATCCTTGGTTTGTTTTTTATTCAACTTCATGCTAATTTCAAGGTATTCAACAAAAGGAAACGCAAAAGAAGTTTGCAAAAAGGGAATGGACGATATGCTCGAGATCATGATAATTACATTGTTGGCGAATTGCTTTTCTCAGAAAATAAAGGAACTTGGGGTTAAAGGGGATTTGGAATATCTTTTGAAGAAATACGAAATAGATGATTATATATTTGTTCCACTTATTCACATTGTTTCTATCATAACAACAGTGTTGGTAGGGAATTCCTGGTTTACAATAAAGATAATGATCGACTTAATGATACAAAGAATATACAAAAACAACCTTATTTTGAGCAGTATCGTTTCTGGCGCAGCATTCGGCGATAAAATAACTTTGTTATCAGAATCAAGGGCGTATTTCTCCTCTTCTTACAAAATTAAAATAAAGAAGCTTACCAATATACAAACAATTAAGTGTTGGAATGTGGGGGTAGCCGCGTTTTTGTTTGGCCATGTGTTCATTAGTATTATTCCGTTGTATTTAATTTATATATTCGGAGTTATATTTATTGTTGCGGTTCAAGCGGTAAAATTACTATTTATTGCAAAGGAGATAAACAAAAATAATTACAGATAAATTAATTAAATTATTTAATGAACTTCTTATACTTCTTACTCCATTTTCTATAGTATTTCAGTATTTCTTTTGTACAAATTATAGTCTGTCTTTTGACAATATTCTCCCATGCATCTAACCCTTCTATATTGATCTCATTTATCAAAAACTGCATTTCTGCACCTGTGAAGTTTTTCGTTAATTTTACAAATTTTTCTCTATCTATAATCTTTAATAGTTCGTTGTCCATTAGATTTTCTAATATTTCGTGTCTACTAGTTTCACTGGGCGGTCCTAAGTAAACAACTTCATCAATTCTCCCCTTTCTCAACAAAGCACTGTCGATCTTGTCTGGGTTATTGGTAGCAGCAATGAAAAGAACATCGCTTAGCCCTTCTATGCCATCAAGTTCAACTAAAAGCTGCCCTAATATGCGTGAACAGGTTTTATCTATGTTGCTTCTAGAAGATGCTATAGAGTCTATTTCATCGAAGAATAAGATAGAAGGCGAGTATCTCTTTGCAAGTGCAAATACTTCGCTCAGTTTTTGCTCAGACTTCCCAACGTATTTATTGTAAAATTCGGGGCCCTTTATATGTACAAAATATTTTTTGATGTTTTCCCTATTTGATGTAATCTCTTTTATCATTGTTGTCTTCGAACATCCCGGTGGACCAAAAAGAAGGATCCCTTTGGTAGGTCTTAAATGTAATTCTTTGTACAGTTCCTTGTGAAGTGTCGGGTATTGTATAACTTTGCAAATAGCTTCTTTTTCTTCTTTGTATCCATAAGTTTGTATTATGGGTAATTTCGAAGTGTTTAATTGTAATATATCTTCTCCTATTTTTGTTTTCCGTCGAAATTTAACCAAACTTTGTACTGTTGAACAAAAGCCCTTTTCATTATGTCCTGTATCCGCATTTAAATAGATAGCCTTGTTGACGGTATCTATAACTTCTCCAATATGTAATCCCACTAGACATTCTGCTATCTCTGAGATTGTATCAGGTGAGCTACAGTGTCCAACAACTAATGAGGAAACCGCCTCAAACAAACAGAGTTTGTCTGGAACTCCTATCCTTGTACGAATTAATGGGAAGAGATCTGTGATGTCCAACTCTTTGATTTCTTGGGTAGTTGTGATGATAAACTGTATATTGCTATTATAGTTCTTCAATATGAATTTTAAAACTTTCTCCTTTGTAACTGTGTTAGTAACGGAATCGAAGTCATCGAAGAATACGATGATGCTTGTAAAATCTTCTTTTATTGACTTTATAAGATCCAGCTCGTACTTTACTCTGTTGTAAGTGTCGATAATTTTAAATGGAATGTAATAGTGGAATGATTTTTTAAGTTTGTCGCGGAAATTTTCAAAACACTGTGTTTTCCCAGACCAATATGACCCTTCAATTACCGAGACTTTGCTCGGAAGTAAGGATATTTTATTGAAAACATCGTTCTGAAGTCTACAAGAGGTGGTATTTGGTGGGAAATAGAAGTTTTTATGAAGTATTTGCAGTGTAATGCCGTTTCTATCTTGAATTTCCCCTTCTATTTTTAGTTTAAATGATATTTGGAAGACCTCTATGCTGAATTCGTTACCGGTGATCTCTCGTAGTTTCGATTGAATTCTTCTGAGTATAAAATAAATCGTCTTCGTATTATAAGACGTAATCATGGGCTGATAGACTCCCTGTTGTGCATCTAAACGGATTCTAAACATCACAAAGTTAAATTTTGAAATGTTGATTCACGAATATAAACCCATTGATGCATTCTATTTTAAAGATTTCGTGTTATATTGTAATACATGCTATGAATATTACTTTAGTTTGTTCGTTGGATTCAAAAGTTCCAACATATCTAAATATCACTTTATTTTTTAGAGCATGAATATTTGCACAATCCAATCAAAAACTACCCCAAAATAATATTATCGATTTACACAACAAAAATCTATTAACATTTACTTATACAGCAGAACAGGTGCCAATCCCTTCATCAAATCTCAATTTTACATCATTTTTCTGTCTTTTTTGTTTTATCCATTCTGGCACACACATTATCCCTTTATTTTCTTTTAAATCTATAGTTTTGGATTTACTCAGTTTTAAAACAGATTTTAGAAAGCCAAGACCATCATCTCCTCCGACAGAATAAAGCTTGTTACCATTCAATTTGATCAACTCTACCGATTTTAAAGTAGACAGCGCATTGTTTCCAACCTCTTCAATGTTATTGTCGTTTAGATACAGCAGTGTTAAATTGGTTAATCCTTTAAATGCTTCATCGTTTATGTTTGTAATGAAATTTTCAGATAGGTTTAATATCCTCAGTTCCTTATTTTCTGAAAACAATTTGTCGGGAATATTATACATGAAGTTTTGACTCAAGTCCAAATAAACTATGAATTTGTTGTTCACAAATAGGTCTTCGTCAATGTGGTTCACAAGTGTTCTTAATGTAATCCCATTCAATTTTAAATTGTAACTGAACCATTGTTTTGGAATGTGTGTAAGCTTTACTTTAACAACCAACGCTTCCAAGTTTCTTAAAGAATCAAAACACCCATCTTCTACAGTTCTAAGCACTTTAGTTTTGTCGTGTATTTCTAATGATTTGAGATTTGCGAGGTTATCAAACAAATGTTTGTTTATTCCGGTTATGAGTGCCCCGTAGATGTTGAGACTGACCAACTTCTCCGCGCGCTCAAACAGATTTGAACCTCGGGGGATAATTATCTCAGGGCCGATTATAGTTAGCTCGTGTAGGTATTTAAGGGAATGGAATATGTTCAATGTTGGGCTTTTTGGAAATGAAAGAGGAGAGTTGTATGAAACAATACGCAGTGAAGAGAGCTCGTGAAGGCCTTTAAATAGGTCGTAGTTAAATGATCCGTTCGTTATAAGTACGTTGTTGTTGGAAATTATTGTGAGTCGTTTTAATGCTTTGAAATGGTGGAAAGAATCTTTCTTTATTATCAAATTTGGAATATCGAGATCGAGTTCTTCTATTTTATCCAAATTTGCGAATGTCTTGGGAGTAATAAGAATTGGGGTCGAAGATGATAACACAATGCGTACAGTTTTCTTTTCTGAGTTGTTAATTTGTTCGAAATCGACTATATTCAAGTTAAGTGTTTTCCCGATGAATGTCATTACGTCTAACCGGCATTCCCAGTCATCAAAACGATAAGAATTAGACGTCGGGCATGTATTAAGATGTTTGTTGGTGACTTTATACATAATCAACACTTCTAAGAGAAGAAAAAGCGTCAATAACATCTAGAGTTTTAATTTTTTTAAAACTTATGTTGGATTTCTAATAAAATCAAGTTCATTCTACACGTAAAGTACTGCAATATTTAATTAAACCAACCAATAAACATATTTTATAAGATTTTTACTCAAACGTTCTTTTTGGAAGCAAAAAATGATCCAAATTTCAAAATAACACATAGTATTAGTTATCTACCTAAACTCCATTAATCCAATTTCCTAACAATCTTTCCCAGAATATTTTTTTCTGTTTACATTTTTAAAAATTAAAATTTCTCTGAAAAACCATTTATGGCTAAAACATCAGCAAAAGAACCAAAGGAGAAACTCAGAAAGTTATCTTATCGCGGGGTAGGCGAAGAAGAGCTGAAAGTCATGAAGAACGCCGATTTCATCCAATACCTTCCTGCCACAAGAAGAAGGCGTTTCAAGAAGGGAATCAGTGAAGATTACAAGAAAGTTATACAAAAAGCCAAGAAGAGAAAAGAAGAGGCTGTAGGAACCAATGCCCCGCCCAAACTAATCAAAACACACTGTCGGGACGCAATGGTGCTTCCATCCATGTTAGGGTGCACTTTCGGTGTTTATAATGGAAGAGACTTCATTGAATTCGAAGCTGACATTCCTAAACTAGGGTGCCATTTCGGTTGGTTCAGTCCAACTAGAAAGCCAGTTCACCACGGAAAGGGAGACAGCAAAGAGAAAGAGATTTATTGGATTCCTTATAAATAAATGCATCGTTCTATTAATTAATAAGTAAACTAAACCTACTTTGAATAAAATAATGGTGCTGATGGTTGTATAGTATATTAAATTAATCGTCACGTCTCTTTGCACCAAAATTACGTGTTAAAATAAACCTGTTTTAGAAGAGTATTGTCTTTATATACAAGATGTTAGCTTGTATATCGAATTTGGCACGTCAAAACCTTCTTGTTTTGATTAATTGGGTTTTGTATTAAAAAATTATTTTTGTTATTTATCTTATACAAAGCGTGTTATGTCGATAACAAATAACTCTCATAATCATTGTTATAGATGTTGGATACTGTAATAAACAAAACTTACATGGAACATTTTAAATTTTAAACTCCAAAAAGATTGTCTGCTATTGTACTCATCTACACACATCAAATACCCACAGCAACAAGACAACAAACTTATACTAACAACACACCATACATCATGCATAATAATCACCTCATTACCCCTGACTACCAAGATATTTCACACCAATTATCGTTCAAAGACTGCGACGATAATAATGACGACGATCGACGTGGTCTGCATTCTCTTCAAAACATTGAGGATTTAGAATMAATATGATCGTTTTATAAAAAGCCACTGTGATGTTAAAAGCCAGTATTCCTTGAGGCCCTGGCATAGTGATTCTAAATCCTCAATGTTTTGAAGAGAATGCAGACCACGTCGATCGTCGTCATTATTATCGTCGCAGTCTTTGAACGATAATTGGTGTGAAATATCTTGGTAGTCAGGGGTAATGAGGTGATTATTATGCATGATGTATGGTGTGTTGTTAGTATAAGTTTGTTGTCTTGTTGCTGTGGGTATTTGATGTGTGTAGATGAGTACAATAGCAGACAATCTTTTTGGAGTTTAAAATTTAAAATGTTCCATGTAAGTTTTGTTTATTACAGTATCCAACATCTATAACAATGATTATGAGAGTTATTTGTTATCGACATAACACGCTTTGTATAAGATAAATAACAAAAATAATTTTTTAATACAAAACCCAATTAATCAAAACAAGAAGGTTTTGACGTGCCAAATTCGATATACAAGCTAACATCTTGTATATAAAGACAATACTCTTCTAAAACAGGTTTATTTTAACACATAATTTTGGTGCAAAGAGACACGACGTAAATATTTATTAAAAACACCCGGATTGATTTTTAAATTTTAATAAATCTATAGTAAATACTACTTAAAATCTAAAAATATTGTCCATTATTCATAATTCTGTTATTTCAAATTTCTGTTAAACGAGTTTTGACTGTATCTTCTTGGATAGAGCGACAATAAATGGTCGAAACCAATTTATGAATCCCAGAAGTCGCTGCAGTTGTTTCTTGGTATGGGGTTCGGTATAGCGAAACTCGGTGATCCTCGATACATCTGGCTTAATTCCTTGGCCTTTTATAACGACGCCTAAATATATTATTTCGCGTCTCAAGAATACGCATTTATTGAAGTTAATGCTTATGGAATTTTCTTAGAGGAGCTGGATAACTTTACTAAGAATACTATGATGTTCTTGTATTGTTTTGGAGAAAATCAAAATGTCGTCCAAATATATAGAGACTCCCTCCACCCGTGTAACATCCTGTTCGTGACTCGTTGAAATGTCCTGGGAGCATTTTTGAGCCCAAACGACATACGGAGAAATCGTATTGCTCGTTCAATAGGACAAACGAAGTCAGAGGAACGGAAGAAGAGGCCATGGGCACTTGGTAGTAGCCCATGTTCATATCAAGTGTGGAGAAAAAAGACATCTGTCGCAGAGGACCAATGGTGTCCTGTAAAGAAGTGAAAGGGTATGGATCATCGTAGGATATAGAATTGAGTCGTCTGTAATCGACAATTATCCTAATTTTCCGTTCCGTTTTAGGATTGGAAATCCCGGAGAAGAGTAATAACTGTTACTCTTACGGATTATGTTCATGGTTTCTAATCGTTCAAGCTCTGTTTTTATATCCTGTTGAATAGTGTAGGGTACAGGGTATGGTTTAGATGAAAAAGGAGCTGTATTCATTAGTTTGATTTCGTGGGATTCTCCGGGGATCAAGCCGAGAATTGGGTTGGTTTTTTGTGCGATACCAACTAAGTCGTTGATTTTTTGTTTCCATATGCCGGTTGACTGCGTGAGGTTGTCTTTTATTTTCTCTATTGAGGGTGATTTTAAGCTATGCAAGTACACCTTTTCTATAATTTGTTTGTCTGAGTTATGTTTCCACTCATTGTCTATATCGGTGAAAATCTCGATTTCATACCCATCGATGATGAGTTTGGGTTCTTTATAGTCTATCACGCATTCGTTCGCGATAAGAAATTCGCTTCCCAGTATGAGCTCGTTAGATTTAGACGGAATAACTTTGGCGTTGATTTTAAAATTGCAGTTGGGGATTTCGTTTATTTTATTTCGAGGTTTACATCTTGTTTTATGGTAACTAGACGCCCATCTCCTATCTGAACGGATATAGGCGGAATAATTGATGGCACGACTTTCATAACTTTCACTAGATGTTCAGATATGAAGTTGTTATGAGCTGCAGTGTCAATCAAAGATTTGATTGAATGCTTGTTAGTCGTACACGGGATGTAAATAAGTTGTGTTTTTGGAGTAGGAACTTTAAGGACGAATGCTTTTGAATACTTGTGGGATTCACGGTTTACTGGATGGTTAATTTTTCGACATTCTCTCTTATCGTGAGCACTTGAACGGTGATAAGGGCACCATTTATGACCGTATGCATAGACGGTGTCGATAGGTTTGTCCTTGGATTCTAGGACTTGTCTTGTACTTGGCCATTCGTCTTACCACGATCCATTGCCTTTTCCCTATCAATTTCCTCTAGTTTTCCTATTACTTTTACGATTTCGCCAGGCTCCGTTTTGTCAAGGGATACTACTTTTACATGGGTTTCGTAATTAAGCCCCTGGTGAAAAACTTCATCTGATCTGTGTTGTGCTTCCTCATCAGTCAGGTTCTTGCAAACTGTGAGTTGTTTGACTATTTTTTGTATTCCCTTCCCATAGTCGCTGATGACAGGGAAGCGGTTTTGATGTATACCTTTGAGCTTTCGCTGATAGTAGGGAGCGTCAGTCTCTGGATAGTGGACTTGGAGTAGTGCATCTAAAGCTGTGTCAAGGGATCGCTAATCCGATATTTTAGAGTAGATAGCGGGGCTTAACAAGGCCATGAGTGATTTATATGCACCTTTCTGTTCCCAGTCGCATAGTTTGATCATACTTCGGAAATCTTTGACCCATTGGATAACGTCTTGTTGATCTGGGTTCTCAAGTATTTCAATTTTCCGCTTTATGGTTTAAGTAGTTCCTTGTGGTTGGAACTCGTAAGTCGCCTTTGAGGGTGTGGATGCACCGTGCCGCGAGGGGAATATTTCGCGCCTTTGGTGACTTGGCCGACTTTTGTATTGCGTGACCGATGAATTCATCATGTCGTTGCCTACTTTGTTATGTGGCCTTTGTAGGTTAGATCGGTGACCTCGGTTATAAGAGGCACCTGGTTGATGTGACTGTGTCATTGAGATTTGAAAACCTATATTTTTTTAAGTACGTTGACAAATTGAAAGAAAATTTAATTTTTCAAAAAATATGGTATCCCCACTGCGTAACGCACAAGGCCCCATTAATGGAGGTGAAAGCGGTGAGGTCACAACCACTAGAGTGACAAGTTGCTCAGATCCCTCTCTGCCTGTAAAACGGCACGTAACCCAGTCCCAGTCTAGCCCCGCTCCGGCGGAGTCTAAAGAGCTAGACAGGGGTCCAAACTGGACTTGTCCCCTCGTTAACGCTATAAACGCGAAGCCGAAAGGCTTAGAAAAAGAGAAGGGGCCCGGATTCAATTCAAAATTGGCTGGCCACAAGCCGGGAAAACCGTCAAATAGGGGGCTAACCCGCGAATTCCGAACACCACGAAAGGTTGGGAAGAACGTCACTATGTCTCTTCGAGGCTGGACGACAACCAGGAGTGGAAAAAAGGGTAAGGACACCAATGGTGACTCCCAACAAAGGGTACCAAAAGTAACCCCGCTTGCGCCCAAAGGGGGCAAGCCTAGGTCATCTCCGCAACCGGAGTTCCCCAGGAATTTTATTGTTTCAAAAATAATTAATTCTCAGAAAATGACTAACTAAGTTCGATCGAGCTTCACAGCCAGGAAACCGCCGAAAATCCCGCAGAAGAGGAAAGGGAAAGAGTAAGCGAAGAAACTGGCCACCTCACAGCTACTTCAGAGCCGCAAGGCGGCGAAGAACCAGTGCTACAAGCGACAGAAGTGGTCAAAGCGGCTAACCTGTTGAAACGCTATGCAGAGTGCAAAGCGCAGCTTAAGGCACTGGGAATTGACCTTGAAAAGCTTTCAGGCAAAAAACCAAGGGTAGTGGGAAACCACGACCTAAAACCAAGTCTGGCCCTAAGAAGGGACCCAAGAACAAGGGCAAAAAAGGACCCGTAGGTAAACTTTTAAAAGGTAGGGGGACATTGCCAGAGTGGCGCCCGGACATCGGTTTATCAAAGTCAGGGAAACTCATGATCACCGTCTTAATGAAGTACGGCAGGATCTGGAATTCCTTAGACAAACAACACATCGGCATAGCGTCAACAGAGTTGAAACGAGAAGCCGATGGACAAATGGTCGAGATGTCTCGCTCAGAATGTGTCAGATTCTTAAAAAGATTCTGTTGGCCATCGACGGAGGGACTGCATAGCTGCAGAGCGAACGGAGGCAGTGTTGTCAAGCTCGGATTTCCCTCTCGTTTCATCCGAATTGCACTGGCAATAAGGATGAGACGAGCGAAATGCGACCTGGACAAAGCCTTAGAGCTTTGGTTCAACCGATACCGCAAAGATCCCAAGTCCAAAATGTGCATACTTGAGCCAGGCCTCCCATTGGGATGGTGGAAGGCCATGATGCATTAGGTCTGGGAGATGAGAAAAGAGGTGACGATACATTGTCTCGGCATGCTACCAGACGTCAAAGACGACTGCTGGAATGAATACATGACCATGGCAGACGTTGGAGTGGGTGTGTGGGACGAATTGGAATGGAAAGAGCCGACAAAGTTCTCCACCATTGTCCCAAGGGAATCGACACTTGTCAAAATGCAGAATGTATTAGCTAATAAAGTTAAACCTCAGACCGGAGGAGGCGAAAGCACCGGCGAAGGAAGTGATAGAATGGGGGGAGAAGCTACTCAGGGCGTTAAAGCAACAGGAGCGGATGATCAAGCGCGAATTGCGAGTCCACCGGAAGGAGTTAGCAGAAACAACGAACCCCAAGTCCAAGATGGACCTAAAAAAGGATCAGGAATCGGAGACGTAAATAATTATGATGATAAAGCATCTAAGAAGTACACTTTAACACCTATAGTTGAAAACACTCTAAAACTACAAAGTAGAACGGTTAAAGCGTCCCACTTTGCGAGCATTAAAGATGCAATCAAACAAGCGGGATTCCGAACCAGCAGAACACTAGAAGTGTGCAATATCTGGGTACACCGCGCCATGAACAAGAACCTTGGGAATAGCCGGATGATACACAGATATATAGCGGGAGCTCATGAGGCCACATTGGATATCATGATCACCTGCAAATCCAGACATGGCCTAGCCCTCAATGGATTGATGTTCACTTTCCCCTAAAAATGTTCACTTTCCCCACTTTTGTTCACTCTCCCCTAAATTTCGGTGTAATTAATTTTTTTCTATCAAAAGAATTTGAGTCATAATACCATTTTGATTTCACTAACGTAAAATTTTTTTAAGAATGCTGGTAATTTTGGTTTTCCAAAAAAACGCAATATACGCGAAAATTTTTTGTGTTCCGCAGGAAAAATTTTCAAATATAAATTTCCTAATAAAAAATTTTTTTCTGAAAATATTTTAAAGGTCAAAATAACGTTTTTATGACGTAATAAAAAATTTTCAAAGGGTACCCCTTGACCATTTCCCAACAAAGTCGACACCTGAAAACATGAATTTTTTTCAATAAAATTTTTTTGAAATTTTTAGCATACGTGTTTTCGTGAGATCTACAAATAGAAGTTTTTTTAAAAATTATATAATATTACCAACTGGTTTAATATCAAAATTTAAAATTTTTGGGTGAAATATAGCTATTTTTGAGACGTCGATATATCAAATATTTTTTCAAAATTTTTTCTCAAAATTGTTTTATCGTTAACATCTGGGCTTTAGAAATCGCCAAAAAAATTTTTTCAGAAAAAATTTGGATTACAAATAATATAATTTTGGGTAGGACTTTTTCGACTAATTTCGAACATTTTGCTTCAAAATGAAAAAAATATTTTTTGCTAGAATTTTCCTAAAATCATCAAAAACCATTTACTATTAAAAATTAACATTAAAATGACATTTGGAATTAAAAATAATATGTGTCTTTGTCAAAAATATTTTTTTCATTTTGAAGCAAAATGTTCGAAATTAGTCGAAAAAGTCCTACCCAAAATTATATTATTTGTAATCCAAATTTTTTCTGAAAAAATTTTTTTGGCGATTTCTAAAGCCCAGATGTTAACGATAAAACAATTTTGAGAAAAAATTTTGAAAAAATATTTGATATATCGACGTCTCAAAAATAGCTATATTTCACCCAAAAATTTTAAATTTTGATATTAAACCAGTTGGTAATATTATATAATTTTTAAAAAAACTTCTATTTGTAGATCTCACGAAAACACGTATGCTAAAAATTTCMAAAAAATTTTATTGAAAAAAATTCATGTTTTCAGGTGTCGACTTTTTTGGGAAATGGTCAAGGGGTACCCTTTGAAAATTCCAAAAAAATTTTTTTTTAATTTTTTTTATTACGTCATAAAAACGTTATTTTGACCTTAAAAATATTTTCAGAAAAAATTTTTTTATTAGGAAATTTATATTTGAAAATTTTTCCAGCGAAACACAAAAAATTTCCAAGCCAAAAAAATTTTCGCGTATATTGCGTTTTTTTGGAAAACCAAAATTACCAGCATTCTTAAAAAAATTTTTTACGTTAGTTAAATCAAAATGGTATTATGACTCAAATTCTTTTGATAGAAAAAA
>JASNJN010000130.1:0-21357 GCA_030180075.1 Mikrocytos mackini | reverse complement strand
CAAGGGCGGCTTATATCGGGGCATACTACACTCCCTTCATTAAAAATCTACTACTGAAATTCTATTCGTTGGCCATTTCTTATTTTTTGCAACGGAGAAACTAATTATATATTTAATTATTATTTTTTAGTAAATATTAGGTAAACGAATATCTATAATAGATACTTGTGTTTTTTATCGGGAATGAGACTCCCGTATTCCCAGGAATCCCGGACACAAAATCATTCCCAGGAATATGATTTGATAAATAATTCTATAAATAAACTATATGTAAATACCAGGTACAATAAATTACCACATTGTTTTAGATTCGTGCAACTTTGATATGGTTTAAAATTGGTTAAATTATAAGATTCTTAAAACTCTATCGCGGAACAAAACATCAGGTTGAAATTCTTTTACCAAATCGAGTGTAAAGTGTGCCGTTCACAAACTATACAGTAAACAGCTAAAAACGTAGGATTAGCGTGTTGCGAGACTGTATAGTAGGAAATTTCGAAAATTAAAAAATTTGTAAAAGAACTCTTCCCTTGTGCACATAGAATTAGATAACTCAATTTATTGCTTGATTTATTAATTGTTGATAGCATAAAACTTGACATAATCAGAAAATAGAACATGTTTTGAAAATGTTTATGAAAATAAACTATATCCCAAAATAGATGATTTGAAAATATTTGCTAATTAGAGATTGGATTTAAAAATATTTCCTGACTTACCTTGTAGTAATGACATAATTTTATAATATGTTAAYTTGTTGTTWMACACTAATTTTTGATGAGTAAAAACACCTGTAAGTTCCATTATTTTTTAAATCTTATAGTGGGAAAATAACTTTTGAAAATACAAAATTATATTTTGGGAAAAGCTGAGGGGGTTATGAAGACTAAAACTGAACATGATTCAATTTAATAGCGTTTAATCGATGTTTCTAGATCTTATATCGATTCTAATAGATGTTATACATTTTGGTATAAAATGCAAAAAATTTAGCAAAAAACCGTCATACATGTCGTTAATTTCTTTATAATTTATAAAATGACACTTTGATACATAATTGCAATAGATAATTAATTATTGGTTCGTTCTATGGCGATTATTCTCATGGCCTCTATAGAGGCCCTTCGTACAGAACGTCTTTTTTTCATGGCCTCTATAGAGGCCCTCCGTACAGAAAGTGTTAATTAATAGATAAGGAGGTTACGTCATCGTGGCTCCCTGTTTTCATTGTTCATTGTTCTATTTTCTTGATCGTAGCTTTTAAATAGTTTTAGATTCTCAATGGTTTAATTCAGTGATGTTCACAAGAGCATATAGCCTTTTAAAATAGCTATTTTCAAAAGGTATAATATGCTTTTATCACGATAATCACGAAAAGCTACAGCGTTATCGCGACAAACCGGATTATACATAAATTTATGCTTTGTGCCGCGATAATATGCAGTCAAAAATCCAAAAACTACAAAATCCCGATTTTTGCCGATTTTTGGCCGACGGCATTGAGGGCTATTTTTGAACAAGGATTTATGYCCAAAATTATKCTMTGWTTTTTTTGTTTTATTAAACATGAAAAATAATTTTGAAAAATGGGCACAAGGTTTCTATGAGTTCAAAAATACATTTTCATTGAAAAATTTTTTTTTCCAAATTTTTACTTTTTGTCCGATCTTTTCCATTTTTACTTTTTTAAATCTGTCCATTATGCCCTGTTTTTATGGCATATTTGTGCCAAAATAGCTTTTTTGAAAATTATCAAATTAAACTTTTACGTCTTCGCAAACATCACTCGTAAATAAAAATATTATGTTTGTTAAATATATGCCAATTTATCAAAACTATTATATCAATAATATTCCGTTTGATTTAAAATACCCTAATTTACAATTAAATTTCAATTTCATTATCAACTTAGTATTTATATTACTTATCATCTCTTAAATCAACATTTATTATTTCTTTCTTTTTATTCATAGAATTATTTTCATTACTTTTTTGTATTAAATCAATTTTCACAACTTTCACCGGTTTACTTTGTTTTTTCTTTTTAAATTCAATTCCTTTTTCTTTCTCATCTTTTTCTACCAAACGTTTCAATGTATTTAATATCTCAACTAAGTTCTCATTCGTTATATTTTCTTCGTATACATTTTTCAATATTTCTTCCAAATTTTTTACATTTATTGCAAATGTTTCTCTAAAATCACAATCGTTTAAATTCGTTGTTATAAACAAATCTTTTGGAAATTCAGAAATATTATTTATTGCTTTTTTAAACACAAATCCTGTGTTGTTATAATTCGTTTCTTTATTGTTTAATTTTAACTTGTTTATAAGTTCAACTGTGCTTTTATAAATGTACTTTTTAACGTTTTCAATTTCTTCAGATTCTTTACTTTTTTTTTAATATTATTCTCTTTTTCTACTTCGTTTTTTACATTTGTTATTTTTGTTGCATTATAAAATTTTAAACAACCATTGTAAATATATCTATTTACAAAACTGATTACCAAATTGTTTACACAGTCAATAATATTTGTATTGTTTATTCCGTTTTCTTTTAGTTCCTTTAATCGTTCTGTAAAATGTAAAATGGGCGTTTTTATATTTTCTAAAAATTGAATTTTGTTAATTTTTGAATTTAAAAATTCAAAAAATGTTAAATTCAATTTCTTGTTTTCTTTTAATGTCGCTTTTAATGAATTACCAATTAGTACATCAATATTACCATTAATCTTATAAGCATATTCTTTCATATTTGAAGTAAATGTATTATCTTTAAAAATATAGTTTAGGATTTCTTTTAGATCTTTTTTACTTTTAGTAATGTTTAAAAGAAGTTGTTCAAAGGATAAATCTTTATTGCTTTCATTGTTATTATTGGGAGGTTGTTTGAACTTGGTAATTTGTAAATTTGTACTGTTCTCTGAAGACAGTACACTTGTTTCAGTTTTGGGCAATGGGTGAAGCGCTCCTTTTTCTTTGACGTTTATGGAAAAAGACGATTTGTTCAAATTGTTTGTTTTGTTTCGCTCCAGGACGATAGAGGAGGTGGACGACTCTGTGAGCGCTGTGGTGATGGAGGATGAATTGGTGTTGATCTGCTTTGGAGATTTTAGGATAATGATGAGTACTGTAGAAGTAATTAGAATGACTAAAAATGTGGTGAGAATTATTAGTAGTATAGAATAAGAAGAAAAAGAAGAATGCTTGCTCTCGGTGTCTGAACTAACCATGTACAATCGGTGTGTGGTTGGAGAATAGGGTGGAGAGGATAATTTTTGACATAGAAAATTAAAAGTTACATTTTGAAAATAATGAAGTTTGTAATTAAAACATTCCTGGCGTCTAAATATGTGTTACAGTTTGTGGATGATATGGTAGTTATTTGTGTATATATACAATTTGTTAATTAGCCATACATTATCATGTATGGGTTTAATGATGAATAATGTGATAAATACTTTAAAATGACTTATTTCGACTTTATTTAATATTGACACCTTTTTCACGACTCTTTATGTATAATTTATTGGTAACTAACAAAGTCATATCCCACAAAACGTTAATTCATTAAAGAATGTTACATATACAAACTATAAATGATATGCATCACTTTCCACATAATCTACAGACAAAATACTAAGTAATAATATTCACTTCATCTTCATAATTTAGTTATGTTTATTTACTCTCCATTCATTTCAGAAATAACAAACAAATCCTTAATCCTTACCATATTATCTCCCAATCTAATTCTAGTTTCATCATCAAAAATATAACACCCGTATGTACTTATTAAAATTTGCTGCCCGTTTTCATTTATCTCTTCGATTATAATTTCTTCGTTTGTATTCTTAATTTCCGTTTTTTCTTCTATTAAATTATAATTTTCTTTAATCATATTTTCATTTTCTTCTTTCATTGTAAATTCTTTTTTTGAATATAGAAACTCGCCCCAATCTTCAATATTCAAGCCTAGATAGTTGTAATGTTTCATAAAAAAGTCGTTCACACTTTTTTCGAAAGCAAGTCCTAATTTAATTTGATATGCGTAATAAATAGATTTTATAACTTCTAGAACTTCGGTTCTGCCACCATCAAAACTAATTTTTTGTTTGTGTATCGCGCCCAAAAATGCCATTGTGTTCTTCATTAGAATTTCTGTAAAATAATCAAATTCAATTTTTTTGTATTGTTTATTATTCGTTTTTCCCATTTTTTGTTTGTTTTTCAGTTTTGTCGTTCTAACTATGTTTTAATATATTCTGCGTACTCCAAAGTAATGGAATTTTGATTTACTTTTTTGAGGAAGCCGTACTGTTTTATTAGATCAACGAAAAAAGAAATTTGATCGGACTTTTCTTGTGTTAGGAAATTATTGAAGTGTATACTGTGGTTGAAAAATCTGCTTTGTATTTCATTCATAGAGATCTCACTGGTTGTGGCGAATAGCGTTTCCAAGAAGTTCTTTGTGTTTCGTATTGGTAAACTCGTTTGGTAAAGAATTATTAAATTTGAAAAAGTTGAGTTTGCCAACTGCGAATGACTGTTGCGTGTATTGGTGAACTCCCCATAAAGAAATGATGTATCGCCGTTTTGTGTATAATTGTAGAAGCATGTGAAATACGATGTGCCGGATAGAAGATTTAAGGTAACAATAAGAATAAGAAAACGCAGCATAGGCCGAGACATTGTTTTAAAGTATTACTAAAGGATTTGAGTTAAGTTGGAATTATGTGTAAAACAATATGTTGCCCTATCAGAGTGGTAATAGAACTTTTTATAATTTTTTGCATGTTATTAAAGTCAAATACACCCTTATTGCAGAATATATGTAAAATAAACAAATTTAAATTTAAATTCAAAACCAAATTCAAATTTTCTTAATTAATTATGTTTCCGAACTGGCATCTCACAACATCAACATTATCACTTAATAACATTAAATATTAAAATAAAACAACTTGGAATAACAACATTACAAACAACCACCAAATAATTCTATTAATAATAATTTACTACTCTAGATATATTTATTAAACCTCCTCTACTTCATGATTGTAAAACGGTCCAAATTCATACTGATATCATCATTTATAAATTCACATTCACTATCCATGAGCAATTCACCTGAACCTTTTTCTTCATCAATTTCATCCAATTCTTTGATAATTATTTGTTTCAAGAAGTTTTTATTCTTTTTAATTTTCTTTTTAATTCCAAAAGATTCTTTTTTTACTAGTTTTGTTCTACTCATTTTTCTAGTTTGTTCATAAACTTTCCAGTCATTAAAAGTTACTCCAAGCGTCTTATAATTTTCTTTAAAGAAGTTTTTCACACTTGTATTAAAAATGTCTTTTGTTTTATCCTTATACCAAATATGAAATTGCTTCAATAATTCAATTACGCCCTTTTCTCTATCGTAATCATCATTTGGGCTGTAATTCAGATTGTTAACAAAGTATCGCATCCTCTTTGAAAGCTCGTGTCTAATTTGTTGTAAATCTACCCCTTTGTTCGTTTGGGCTTTGTAGTCGTTTGTGTCAAAAAAGCCGTGTTTAGTTAAAGATTCAATTTCTGATTCTGGGACGAATGTATAATCATCAAAATTTAATTTGTGGAGAAGTTCGTTGTTCTTTATTATGTGGATGTATTTTTTAAGTTCGGTGAGTGTGTTGGGGTGTTTTATACCTTTGAAAATAATAATGTGAAGAAATTGTTCATGTTTAATCGGGTGTGCTAGTATGCCTTTTTGAACTTGGGCGAAGGTGTTAAGGAAGCGGGGGATTGACGAGTCTAAGATGTTTGTTTTAAACAAATTTAAATTTTTAAACTCAATCGTATTTGAGATTTGGGAAATTCTGTGGTCAATGCTACCAGATAAGTATTGTGCGTTGTTAAGACTATTGTGTGAGTAGACACATATGAAATGGGAACTTGAAAGTGATGAAGATAGCAAATAGGTGAATATCCCTAAAATAGTAAAAGACATTTTCATTATCAAGACTGATATTTATTATAAAACAAGAATATAAACCAGATTTGATTTGAATACACATGTCTGTGGCATATTATAGGCATTAAGTAATTATGTGATAAAATATACTTTAATAATTATTTTCAAATTTAAATTAACAAACAAACTATTCAGTCTGTAGAGTTCGGTTGTCAGTTATGAGAATTCTTGTTTATTGTCAAATATTACAATTATTAATAGCAAGGTTAGAAAATATGAGAAAAATGGTCGAATAAATGGAAAATGTGTTATAGAAATCATATCCAAAGTCTCAAATTTATTCATATTCAGATACGTGGTACTTGAAATTTGTTATGAATTTACTAAGGATTTATTGTTGAACTTCAACTAAAATATGTGGTTTTAATGACGTGTCTTCAATTTCTTCAATTTTTTTAAAGTGCAATTAATTAAACAAATAATTATTGAGTTCATCCGAAAGACACACCTTTCTAAAAAAAATCTAGATTACAAAAACTTTTTATTTGAAATATCTTATAGGTGCGATGTTTTCTTATTGGTCGATTTTGATATAGAGATCAATATAGCGATATTGTTGTTTAGATTTATTTTTTATAAAATTTAAATTTCAACTGTTGGTAATCCCATTTCCTATTGAACAGACGAAGACATGGAACAAAATAAGCCGCTTACTGATCATATTAACGACGAAGAACCTTTATCTCTACTACAAAGTAATGCGGACATCAAACATACGCACGATGTTTCTAGTATAAAGAAACCAGAAATCACCGAAGCCATGGCAAAAACTAGCGCCTCAGTGCCTTCCCCAAGTTCCACAAACAATGTCGACATTGTTAGAAATCACGAAGTTCAATATACAATGATTTCTTCAGACCAGAACCCTTATTCATCTACAGACAAATCATCAACCCAACTATACGGCTTATATACTTATTATTTCAGATTATAAATAGTATAGTATGTCTACTTAAGTTACCAATGTCTTTTCGCTCTATACCTTCGTATATTCAGAAACGTTATTTAAATTAAACTAGGTTACATGTATGAATTTCCCACAAATGAAAAGGCATAATATAGAGAATGGAAATACGTAGACAGATGGAGTTGATTATGAGGAAATCTATTTAGGTTTAAGTTTAAAGATTTTCAACGAGCGTTTATTAAAACAATGGACAGGATAATAAATAGTTGGAATTAAAGAGATGCGACTACATAGTAATTTACAATTACTTTGGGAAACTACAAATATAGATTTGTAGATTTTTAATACGTTCATTACATTTAACATTCAGGAGTATTGGCCATAAAAACCCCATAGGAAATTATATCTAATAATTAATGGATTTTACTTGTATTATCGAAAATTAATATTTTATATAACATTTTAAATAAAATAATTAATTCTGATTATTGCCAATTATTGCATGTGTAGATCATAGCTTTATAAAATAGAATAATTAAAAAGTTAATGTAATAATAAATAATGTTTTTTATTTATTTTAATGGTATGAACCTAGTCAATTAATGGTTCTATTTCTTTATAATAGTTATGTTAACTATACATCAACTCACATTTCCCACATTGCCATTTACTTGTCGACAAAGGCACATATCCAATAACGCAGTCTTTATGGAATGTTTCAAAGCAAATGGAACAAATTAATCTTGTTTCAGGCCCAATCTCAAGAAAACACTGTTTACAACACTCATGGTCGATCCTAAGCTTTTCTTTCTTCTTTCTTCCTCGGTTTGACCTATCAGATGAAAGCGCCCAATTGGAATTCTCGTATTTGTTCTTTTCCAAAGTATTTTGGGGAACGCCCTTTCTCCGAACCATTAGATGAGAAATATCAAATAAGGAGTCTTTATCGTCGTATTGCTGTAGTCTTTTCAAAGTGAAATCAATACTGTTTTCTATATATGATAATCTATCCTTTTTAAGCGTGTTTTTTATGATACTCAATATATTCTCTACCTTATTACATATTATTTCTTTGTACCTCTTCAAATTGTGTGTTGGAACGAGCTCTGTTTCAATGGTGCGTTTTGCTTCCGAACATTTTGAAGATATTTCTTTTTTGAATTCCTCTAGGTCTAACCCTGTCCCCGAACATTCTGAATCATAATCACCACCATAGTCTATTTGTTTCAGGTTTGAATTACTTCTCATATCATCAGAATGTATTATATTTGAAATTTTGTTCTGCTCATTTTTAAATTTGTCTTTGTCCCGAGCATATTGCTGGGGATAGCAGCCCACATGTAATCTAATTATAAGGTGTATGTGTTTGCACAGAAATTTCTTCTTCACAAATGACAAACAACTGCCTGTCACTTCATGCCTGCATACCCTACATAAATTGCATTCGGGATTGCAACCAAACTTACATGGTTCCTTTTTTAAATAAATGTCATATTGCTTGTTGTACCTGAAGTGAGAAGACGTTATGGGATCTATGTTTTCTTCGTCTAACTCAAAACTTGTTTTATGAAATTTTCTAGCTTCTTTCTGTTTGAAAGACATATTTTGAATGGAAAAAACATGTGTATTAATGGAGTTTCTTTTCTTATCGTTCTCAACACAAGATCTTAGTTTGAGCAACAGATCATCGACCCTCGATCTGATATTGGACTTGAGATAAACGCGCTTAAACTTTGAAAACCAAGTCTCGCTAATGTTGTTCGTATTATATGGAGCCTCTAATCTGTTGTAAAGCGCCCATTTCGCTTTATTGTCTCCATACCGCTTTGTAAAATATTCCCAAAACTTTTCATTTTCATTTTTTATTGTTGGAAGGATTTCATTGTAGACATTATTAAACTTCTCCTCGGAAGTGATAGTTTGTAGATAAGCTAGCATATTAAGAATACGTTTTTTTGATTTATTATCTGAACAGTATCTATCCAACTGTTTGATCCAACACTTCAGAATATGGTATTCACAAAATAGATGATTGGATTGTCCGAATACCTGTGACCAAGAGTTATAGAAGCCCATATAACAATCGGTCATTACATAGTCAGGTATTGGAGATTCTGCCAGTGATAGTTTAAATTTTGAAAAACAAAATTTTAGCGCAACCTCTCTCTCCGAGTTAGTCAAGACGAACAAGAAAGGCACACCTCGTTGATTCTCATTGATTACAAGTAAGACAACCAGTAAAAGACCGTACTTTGTTGTCGAGTGTGTACTATCCATAAGCACTCCCTTCTTCCCAAATTGCTGAAACCAAAGACTCATAGGTTTAGTATTAAAGCATATAACAAAGTCATTTGACTCTAAACAACTGTTGTAATTGGTTGAACACAGGTCTTTGTAGGCAAAAACATTGATATCTGAAGGTTTCTTTTCTATTAAAATCTGTTTTGTGTTATTTTTGTCATCTTGGCAATGTCAAAGAGAAGCCCGATGTACATCTTTTAAGTAATAGAGATAGTGTTTAGTTATAATACTATCCTTTCTTATATCGTCTTCATTAAATGTATTGAGTATGATATTGTAAATCTCGTCTATTGGAATATTATCCTGTATTTGTTTTATTAATTTAGTTTTCAATAATGGGTGTACCGAAACAGATGACCAATCTGGCTTATGATTGTGTTCAAGTAAATAACGGACATTAATATTGCCTTTGCTCTTCACTTTCACGATTATATAGGCTGGACATGTTCTCATGTTGTTTTTTAAGAAGTTACATTTATAGTATTTGTCGCTATTTATATAATCACTATTGCTTGTTTTGGTGCTTGTGTTTATCAAAGTATAATAAGAGGTTTTTTGTTTATTAAGTAAGAAATTTGTAAGCTCTTTCAAAGACTTGTAATGAGTGTTCTCTTCAAGATAGTTGCAGCCATGGCGATCATTATAATGCTTTACTAAGGTTTTATGGAGTTTGAAATAACCAGTGCATATGTTGCAATAAAAACCCTGAAATTTTTTTGTAGTTTGGTATGTACTTGTACCAATAGAACAGGTTTCACTATCAAAGTTTAAAATGTCTGTATATAAGCCGTATAGTTGGGTTGATGATTTGTCTGTAGATGAATAAGGGTTCTGGTCTGAAGAAATCATTGTATATTGAACTTCGTGATTTCTAACAATGTCGACATTGTTGGTGGAACTTGGGGAAGGCACTGAGGCGCTAGTTTTTGCCATGGCTTCGGTGATTTCTGGTTTCTTTATACTAGAAACATCGTGCGTATGTTTGATGTCCGCATTACTTTGTAGTAGAGATAAAGGTTCTTCGTCGTCAATATGATCAGTAAGCGGCTTATTTTGTTCCATGTCTTCGTCTGTTCAATAGGAAATGGGATTACCAACAGTTGAAATTTAAATTTTATAAAAAATAAATCTAAACAACAATATCGCTATATTGATCTCTATATCAAAATCGACCAATAAGAAAACATCGCACCTATAAGATATTTCAAATAAAAAGTTTTTGTAATCTAGATTTTTTTAAAAAAGGTGTGTCTTTCGGATGAACTCTTAATTAAATTCAAATTTCGAATCACACAATTCAAATTATGAAACTTCTAATACTCATTGTTTTGTTTTTAGTGTTTAACTTCTCCAAATCAGAAGAAACTACATTTCCAGAATTAGTACTTGAGCCTTACTCCATAATAACTGGAAGGCCAGACGGATTTCCTGCCCAAACGCCAGGTTGGCACATAGGAATCTACATAATCTTTGGTAGGAAGCAGGGCCCGGGTGAGTTGAAGTATGTACTCCCAAGTCTAGCTGCGGGATCTTCTTGCACAGCATCTCCATGTGTGCGTGGGTTTGGAATTTGTATTAAAATCGGCAGAGAAAGATTTCAAGAGCTTGACAATTACGTAGGAAGTTTCGAAGGAGACCAGAAGCTTGGTAGTCTCGACTCAGACAAACAGGAAACTTTTCTAGGGCTGTTCAATAAAATATTGGAAAATGCTGATCAAATAGAGCCAGTGGAGTTCTGGAGCCCCGAGGGAGTGCTTGTGTTGCCCGCTGGCCCTATACCAGCCCCAGGGATAACTGAGATAGATTTGATATTGGGAAGTGAAAGAACCACTGAGTGGGCGATTAAACTGTCAAATGCATTAATTATGGGCTTCATATCTGAAGGTCCCCAGATTGACCTGACAAAAGGCTCAGGTGCACCTGTGGTTGGCAACATGTCGACTTTCGGACACCCCGAGCCTAAGGTAAACACAGATGAGTTGGTCCCGTACACCAATTTTCAGTTCAATAGGAAATTGTTGCAACTATACTACTGTTTCATAAGGTTCTTTAATAAGTTCTTTTGTAGTTATTT
Source organism: Mikrocytos mackini (assembly GCA_030180075.1). Lineage (NCBI taxonomy): Eukaryota > Endomyxa > Ascetosporea > Mikrocytida > Mikrocytiidae > Mikrocytos > Mikrocytos mackini. The sequence continues at coordinate 10,059 of JASNJN010000130.1, read as the reverse complement.
CACGATGTTAGTAAGATTAAACACAAATTTCGGAGAAGAATTGAAAATAGGATTGGTTAGACCAAGTATAATTGAAGCTATTTTTAAATGGATAAGACTGATAAAGAAAATAATCGATTGGATTTTTGGGATGCCTTAAATAATGAGTAAATAGAAATAAGATTATTGTTAATAGAATTTAATTTATATTTTATATTTTATTTTTATTTATTAATTTTATTTGTATTTATATTTATATTTTGTTTATTTTTATTTAAATTATATTTATTTTATAAACAACTCTATTAACAATTTTGTATATTTATATTTGTATTTTTATTTGTTTTATTTTTATAAACAATTCTATTAACAATTTCCTTATTTATTTACTACTTTTAATCATCTATCCAAAAATAATATCAATCAATTCTCTCAACCATTTTAAAAATTTTATAAATGCTTCCCATGGACTTGGTCTTCTCAACCCAGTTTTAAGTTCTCCTCCACACAACACATTTCCAGCAATAAGTCTACTATAGTACCAACACAAGAACCTATTATAGAACAATCTACTACAATAGTACAATTTCAACAGCCATCTGTTAAAATTGCAATTTTCGTAAGGGACAATTTCAACGATATTACCATCACCCCCAGAAATTGCATAACTTGGTAAGGACTGTCCGTCGCCTAACCCTGACCCCTGTGTTTTGATTTGGTCTTGTTCGGTGTAAACAATTAGTTCGGCGCCTTGTAGTATAATATTCCAGGGAAAAGTAGAATTTCTTCCTAGTTGCATCGGTGCTTGCGTTCTAAAGCCCACGTCGCCTAGTCTCTCAGTAGGTAGGTTCAATCTATTCTCTAGGCTTGCGTAGTTAACGTCCTGGACGGTTGCAGATGTGAAAACGTCAAAAAAAGAATCTATAAAAATTTTTTGTTGATCAGAATTTAACTGTCCCCAAATTTGATCTTCCTCTCTCCCTATGCCTTCTAACAACCCTTTGCTCTCCTTGCCAATCTGTATGCATATCCCAATGGCCCGTACACACATAGAAGACCCACAGACAGGGTCTATTTGATCATTGTTGTTAAATTGAGGCTTGAAGTCTCTTTTCCCAAATATGATGTATATACTTATCGACCACCTTGAAGCAGGGTCCGTATCTCTATGCCTACCTTCTATTACTGAGTACGGTTCAAGCTGTATTCTCTCATACGGAGTCGCTGAAGTAACTGGAGATGCAATAAAGCAAACTAGTAAAAGAAGCGAAGGGAAAAAAGATTTCATTGATATTCAAAAAATGAATTTTGAATTTAAATCGAAAAAAGAACAAATTCGAAATTGAAATTCAAAATTTGTGTGAAGTTGAAATGCAGATGTTTATAAGTTTACACTTTTTATAATTTGTAGTATAGAGTATATAACATTGTATAAAAGCCGGGTGGAACTTATAATGTATTTTTTGTTAAATTAATATTTATAATATAACAATTATATTTTAAAGCTAAAAATAAATTATAAATTATAAATTGAATGTTTTATTTTTTTAATATTAACAAATATCGCTTATTTAATACTTTCTTCTACTTACTCTTTTTCTTGCTACTATGCAAACTGCTACTATTACCAATAATAATCCACCTCCAGCACAACTTGCAATTATTATAATGGTTTGTGTACTCATTTTCTTTTCAGCTTCTGAGGTTGAACTACTGCCACTTGAAGAAGTACCACTACTACTTGATGAAGTATCACTACTTGATGAACAATCACTGCTTGATGAAGTATCACTGCTTGATGAAGTATCACTACTACTTGAAGAAGTATCACTGCTTGATGAAGTATCACTACTGCTTGATGAAGATGAAGATGATTCACTGCTGCTTGATGAAGTATCACTACTGGAAGAAGATGATTCACTGCTGCTTGATGATGATTCACTGCTGCTTGATGATGAWTCACTGCTTCTTGAAGAAGACTCGCTACTGCTTGATGAAGTATCACTGCTGCTTGATGAAGTATCACTGCTGCTTGAAGAAGACTCACTGCCGGAAGATACTGTAACTTTTTGTTTCGCATCAAACATTTCGCCTTGAGTTATCACAGATTGTAATACATCGTCAACAAAAGAAGTTTTTTTCTGTATATGTATACCTCTATTATCTTCAGCTTTTAGATCCTTATGTGTGACTGACTCTCCAGGTACCTCCAATTTGGCATTCTTAAAATTACTCTTAAGCAAAGTATGGAATTTTTTTCTAGCAGTGTTCGAAAGTGCCGAGTTAATTCTCTCATAGGCAGATAGTGTTATGAAGTTTGTTGATACTTTTTCTCCGCCTGTTGTAATGGGGCCGTCTGTGTTCAGCACTTTTTGAAGTAGTTCGGATAACCCTTTTGCTGTGCCATCTTTTTTGGGTACTTCTTTGTACTCGACCGTAGCCCCATTGAGAGTAGAGGTCTTCCATTGGCTGTCTTTGTACGCAAAGTGGAAAGAAGCGTATGCCGCTGGGCTGGCCGGGTATTCTGTAGAATCGGCTTTTACTAATGCCATGCGGTAGAACAGAGCTTCTGGTTTCTCGTACTCTTGGGACGGCTCGGCAATCATGTCAAAGCCTATATTAAACTCGGTTTCATCGGAGAGTGGTTTGCTTTGGGCCAGCGAGCTCAGTGCACCATTCTCGCTCTTCAGTGCGTTGTGGTATACTTTAACGACTCTATTTTCTGTGACTGCACTCTTTAGTAGTTTTCCCCAAACTTCATCCTCTAGCCAAGGCTGCAACTTAACGTTCATAGTGCTCGAGTCGGTTGAAGATACGAACTGGGCGATAACTGGTCTGGCTTTGGAGTCCCGAACACTCCCCATTTGCGTCATTATTTTATCGTCTTTTGTAATGAAATCCAGAAGAGAAACGAGATCATCTAAGTTTTCTATATTGGTATTTTTTGCTTGGGTAAGATGTGTATGCGTCAAAACAAACTGATCTAGGAGATGATATTGCAAAGACTGGGAACTTTGTTTGAAATGACACTTGAWRWRGATTTATTTAAAAAAAATTCGAAATTTATTATCATGCTATTGATAAAAGATGTATCAATAGAGACTTTGAGGGGGAAATTGGAATTACTCAGGTGGTTTATACTAGAGGTGAGAATTTTGCCATTTTTTATAATCGCCCGAACCGATCTGCCGAACAGGCGGGCGGTTTCATACTTCTTAACCGTTTTATTTTCAGTGAAAATTAGAACATTTTAGATTTTAAAAAAAAATTTATAGTGAAAAATCATTTAAAATATACAATTAAAAACGACTGTTACCTTTAGATATACCCAAACTTGTTGATAACGTAGTTTAAATGCTAAGAAAATATAAAATTATATTTGTTTTGGAAATTACCTTTAAATAATACAAGTCACCTGTTTATGGAATTTTTTTTCGGAAAATGACCCTTTCACCGTTCTAAACCGAATCGCGCGATTCGGTTTAGGGCGGGCTGATAATTCTCACCTCTAGTTTAAGCAGGGTATAGAAATTTGGGGCTCAAATGCAATTTTTTGTAACGCCGAATAATTAAAATTTTTAAGATATATTTTCAGGAAATGATTTTTCTTCGAGATTCGGGCGATTTAGCGACTAAAATGATTTTCTCAAAAAAATCCAAATTTTATATAATTTAACACTGACTTTTTGGTTCAAAATCAAAAATTTAATGCAAAAATGGAAAATAAATGTTTTGGCCAAAATTATTCTTAAACGACAATTAAAGGTCTTCTAACCCCGAAATCAATTTTCAACTACAATTTTGAGGACATGATTCTTAAAATATTTATGAATATTTTTCCATTTTTCCTTACATTTTTGATTTTGAACCAAAATGTCAGTGTTGAAATATATATAAATTGAAAAATTTTCGATAACATTTTTTAACGATGCTAAATCACCAGAATCTCGAAAAAATCATTTTTCAAAAAACTTTAAAATATTAATTATTCATCCGTTACAAAAGGGGGTTTTATCCCCGTATTTATATGCCATGTCTGAACCACCTTAGAAGGTTCCTGAAATTTATTAGAGTTCCTAACAATATATCTCTGAAAATAAGCATGCGAAAAGCAATTTAAAATTTTTGTTCTAAAAAATTCATATCTTTGGTCATTGACTTTTGGGTGCTGTTCAAGAGTACTCCTTGAAATTGAAAAAAAATATTTTTACAAAAGTTGTTATTTTGCCGTAAAAACACGATTAAAATGATTTTTATAGAAAACTATTTTCAATTTTTGAAATTTACATTGTGATGACTTTATGGTGGTTTACTTTTGGTTTATGAAACCATCCAAAGCAGTATATTTGAAATAATAAACCATATTCCCGCTTATACTTAAAAATTTCGACATATTTTATCTTTTCTGTCGACATATTTGAATTTTTCAAAATTATTAAAACACCATTTTATTACCCTGTTTGTTGTAAAATTTTTCAAAAATAATTTATTTTCATTTCAAGATGTTGAAAATTATCATGTATTGATCACCACCAAAAATACACTAATTTAATCACGTATTCAGGCATAACCCCATTTTTGGGGGTTTTTCGACATATTTGGGGGAAAACGACCATGTTGGGGGAATTCGTCACTTTTTGGGGTAAAATGACATTTTTTGGGGGAAAACGAATTTCAGCCGGCTGACGCCATACACTCCACTAATATCTACGGATACATTCTAGTAACGTTTGCTGACTTAAAATATAAAATAGGAATTTATATTGAAATTTTTTGAAATAAAAAGTTATTTTAATTCACATGATTTGTTTTTAGTTTTTATCATACTTTTCTAACCACTGGTTTGTTCATACCGGTCCTATTGGTATTTTCAATGTCATTTTCACTTTTCCAAATTTTAAATTTTACAAAAGACTTAATGGATTGCATACATTGTCCCAGAACATTCGACACTGCTCGAGCACTGAGCATTCACGTTTCCAAAACACATAAGGGCAAAGCATTATTATTTAAAACCTGCTCTGACTGTGGGGGAAAATTTGGTCTATTCAAGTCTGAATTTCAATGAACTTTTACAGGAAAACAGATTCTAACAGTTAAACACATGGCGGCCTTATATTTACAAAAACAGTAAAGCCAAATCCATTCAAGTTCCATAAGATACATATGGAAATTGGTGATCATTAGGGCAACCCATTTATTGCGCAATAAAAATGCATTATTTGCACTAACGTTTTTTTATTTTTGTACATAATTTGCAGTAAAAACTGGTTGAATAATCACATTATCAAACCATTAAATTCATTATTTTCTATAAAAATTAACTATAGATATTTTATATAACGTTTATATTGTGTAGAGTTTCCATTTCCGAGTTTCTAATTTATCGTGGATTGATCATGTGTTTTAAAATCTATTTTCCAAAGAAGAGGGTGAATTTATCGAGAAATTGTTTTCACTTGATGTGTTCAAGAACATGAACATTCCGATTTGATATAAATGTCAACGAGATAATATAACACAAAACGCTGGGCCACAAGATAAAAGCTAATGAAATAGACAAACATATCGCGAGACACCAGAACAGCTTCTAATAAAATCACATCAAAATAGTATTGTTGAAAGGAGACTGAAAAGCGCCCTACTATTTTTTCTTGATATAATAGCGATCTCCCATGTTAGAAATATATTTAACTGTTGGTAATGCTAGGATCCGATATGGGGCCGACCAAAGATGTAAATAAAAAAGAAAAAATAAATATTTATAAGTTGTGTAATCCTAGATCTGATTTAGGGTTTCCATTAGGACTTTCAAAATTTTCCAGTTGAGTCGCTTGCAGCGCCATCAATTATTTTGAAAAACCACTCGGTTCAATCTATTTAGTATAACAAAAGTCGTTTTTTCTATGAATGACTATATGATCAAGGCTATACATAAAAGAACATTAATATTAATATTTTTATTAAATAAAAACCAAGAAAATATTTGAAATAAGCCTAATTTTTACGGGTTTAAGCACCTGATTAAAACCGATGGATAGTGCTGAGGTCTGAACTGGATACGTTAATTTTTCCCCAAAATTCGAGGTAGTTTAACTGCTTTTTAATTATAATATTGGAATATGTATCGACATGTGAAAATTTATCCAGATGGCATAAATTGCAAAATAACATACTAAAGGAAATTTCAGGAAATTTAAAATGTCAAAAATCATAAAATCCAAAAATAACAATTTTTATTTGGAAATTACTTTTCATGAAAGATAATAATTTCCTCAAAATTTCTCCACATTTTGTTAAATATACACAACATTATAGAAAATGCTCCAGAATTTATTAGAAATAATTTTTTTTAATTTTGATTTTACACTGAAAATATGTGGAGTAATCTGGTATAAACTGGTTTAAACCTGTTTATACCCAAATGGAAGATATTATTATAGTTTTGTACACTTTATAACAACACTGAAATAAGGTATTTTATATAAAATAAATCTGATTTGATTCTATCATTACATATGAATATGAACAAATCAGTATCTTGAAGTAAAAAATAAGTAACTTATTTTATAGAACATTCCAAATGTCGCTATCTACTCATCTTTTGGGTTATTTACGCATGTTGGCATGTATTTATAAAATATCTCGTTCAATAAACGATAATTAGCAAATTCACAGGTGAAGAATTATAAAAAAATCCATTTTTTGTACATAATTTGCAGTTACGTTTTTATTTGCATTTATAACTTTTTATAGAGACGACTACATACAATTTGGAGACCAGARAACGACTTTTCAGGGTTCATTGACCAACATACCAAAAATTGCAAAAAATGCATTTGGTTTGCCCTAGTTATAAGTAATTATAACCGATATGTCAATTTTAAAAAACAACAACAAAATATGTACGCTTTTTAAATGTAGGCGGGTTATAAACTCTGTCGTGATTATGCTGTGAAAGTTCCTACTTTACATCACCCGGATTWATKATGGGCAAAAGTGTCAAAGCAGATCTATCATCTATAGGTACTAAAAATATCCCAGGAAGATCGGCCCTTTTGATTTTTCCAAGAACCCATTGTCCCGGGACTCTTCGGTCTTGGTCGTGGGTGGGGTATAAGACCGACAATAACCTTCTGTACAGGACAAGTGGTTTAATCCCGTCCAAAACCATTTTTTCAAGCATCCTTTTTTTTCATTAAATATAATATTTATTTAATGATGATTTCACCGGACCCCTCACAGTGAATCATACTCTCCCACTCTTCGCAGCCGCTAGACTTTCTCTCATTTCATTTCACTTATCTGTTACCCCACAGTGGCAGGTGATCGCCATTCTCCTGTTCCTCTTACGTCCCTAAAGAAGTTCGTGTGTCGGCCCTGAGCATTCAACTTCCTTATGTAGCCCAAGGAAGGGAGGCCTCTTTTCTCCCACGGAGGTGTGGGGCTCCTTGACACGAACCACCGGTAAATATTTAAAGAACTTTTGAGTGTAACGTTCAACATCTTGGATACGAGCAGTCCCCTCCTATATGAGGTGTGCATATCCTTCTTCCCCATGATCCGTCTCCTGAATTTGTGGAGCTTCAGTATCGATTCCTTCGATATCACTCCAAGTTGTCCTATGACAAATCCCATTGTTTTGACATTGTAGCCCTGGTATTGTCGTCCTAATTTTTTACCGAGCTCTTTATATTTCTCTTCCTTTTCCTGTTCTTTGCACTCGATAAGGTCTTCAGCCGACACTCCTATTTCGAGCATAGTAACCCTCTTTTTCTTGTCGTCTATGCAAATGATGTCCGGTAGCTGCGACGTCCTTTCCTTGTCTCTGATCATCGTAACCCTTTGATCGAGAACTATTTTAAATCCGTTGTCCTCACGAGAAGTTCTTTTCCCTGCGTCAGCTAGCATTATCTTGGGACCCAGGCCTTTCTGTGTGATTATCTCGTTGGCTATTTGTAATACTACCCCGTCATGTCTCTCTTTTAGGAGGGCAAAAGGGATAGAGTTGCAGCCTCCGAAAGTATGTCCCACAGTTTCTGGAGCTCCGCCGCATCTTCTGCATCTGTCGTCTGCTTCCCTGTTGGTGGTCTTCAGCCAGGATTTGTGGGATCCTATTCCGTCTTGCAGGAGTAGGACCTTCTTCACATCCCTTCTGGAGAGGCCGGGTTTTTTCAGCCATATATGACTATAGGAGCTACAACCTGCAGCTTCCTTCCGACTTCGATTAAAGCCTGAGCTCAATTTGGCAGAGTTCCATTTTTCCAAGTAGGAGGTTTGGAAAGCCATTTTGATCAGTCCTTTCTCTTCTCTCTCCGTTTCTGAAGACCAATTCTCTTTTCCTGGGAATTCTATTTCTTGTATCCTGTACTGCAGCTTTGTCCTAATTGTTCTGTAGGGTTCACCTGCTAGAATGAGAGCTGCTTGCACTGCTGTAGCTTGACCGTGGGCTAAGTTCACAGGCGTTCTGGCTCACTCTTTAGCTCAATGTTAGTTATATTGTTATCATGTTTTATAACTAGTTTAAAATACTATCTTTCTAAAATATATGCTGATATCACCGCGAGTAGAGTGTAAAACTACCGAACAACATTGAAAAAATAAATTTTAAAAAACTGAAACACGGATATCTTATCTAAACTCAGTGAAGGCAAATACACCATCTTTTTAAATGAAAATTTGGGCCTGTTTATAATGACATCATTATTATAGTTTATTTAAAAATTATGACTTAGTTAAGATCTTTCACAGTTCAATTTTCGATGTCTGACATTTAAATATGCAAACATGACTCGGGTGTTATCTATAGTCGGTTCGTTATGCGGGTATTGTTTTAATATTTTCAAAACTTTAAAATTCTTACAAAATGGGAAAGCATACAGAACTTGATACGTTTATCGAACACTTCTTTAAACAAAAAGGCGAACATTACAAATGCAATCACTGTAAATATAGTACAAAAGCGGAGACTTTCTCACGTTACAACTTGAAACGCCATTATAAAAATATGCATCCGATAATTCTTGAGCAATACCAACTTAAACAAGAAAACCAGACAATTAGCAGCATAGACTCTCCAGAACTTACCGAAATTATACAAACATCTGTCAAAAAACACAAATCCAGTATCATTGAATGGGGTTATGCTTTTAGTCTTTCTTTACTACCTGAATCCGCTATTGAAAATGAGACTCTAATATACTTACTACGAATTTGTAAACCCAGCATAAGAATTCCGGCTAGGCGCTCCCTGGCGAGACTAATTTCGAGTCATTATGAACTCTGCGAATCCGATCTAAAAGAAGAAATTAATAGCTCTTCTTACTACTCTATACAAACCGATGTCTGGAGCAAAGAAGACACTACAGCTACACTTGGAATATCAATCAAATGCACAAAGGAAGACTTTTCAACTCAATTCAAAATCTTAGCTATACGAGAAGTGAGTAGTCAAAAGGCAAACTATTTAAGAAAATTTATTGTCGATATAAGCAAAGAATTCCATTTAGATAACTCAAAAATAGTCAATGTAATCCACTTTTTAACAAATTTTTTCGCGTTCAAATTTGCAAAAAAAAACCTCAATTTGCGTGTCCAAAAAATTCCTAAAAATGAGGCCATGTTTCTAGTCTTTTTAGGAGTTTTTAGGGCTAAAAAACTAGTCAATCCGGGTTTTTTGGCAAAACAGTTCCGAACTTAATTTGCGAAAAACGCATTTTGGAATTTGTTAAGAACATGCTAAAAAGATCTTTTTTAGGAGTTTTTTGCAAAAATTGTTTTTTTTACTTCTAAAGTTATCACTGCAAAAAACACGATTAGTCCTTGCCAAATCAATTGACTGGCAAAAAATAGTTTTTGGCAAATTTTGTTTTTTGACGAAATCGCCGATTTGCCAAAAAATGGAAATTAGTAGATCCTCAATTTTGTCAAAATACTTTTTAACCTCGAAAACTTTTTAATGAATGACTGGCTAAAAAATGCCCATCTATGCATAGAATGCATTGAAGACGGGTGGCTAACAAGTTTTCATACGCCAGCTTCAATCTTGACAGGTAATGGAAAACTATTCATAAGTCGTAA
>JASNJN010000129.1:0-20719 GCA_030180075.1 Mikrocytos mackini | reverse complement strand
GAAAGGAGACTGAAAAGCGCCCTACTATTTTTTCTTGATATAATAGCGATCTCCCATGTTAGAAATATATTTAACTGTTGGTAATGCTAGGATCCGATATGGGGCCGACCAAAGATGTAAATAAAAAAGAAAAAATAAATATTTATAAGTTGTGTAATCCTAGATCTGATTTAGGGTTTCCATTAGGACTTTCAAAATTTTCCAGTTGAGTCGCTTGCAGCGCCATCAATTATTTTGAAAAACCACTCGGTTCAATCTATTTAGTATAACAAAAGTTGTTTTCATATTAATGACTATATGATCAAGGCTATATATAAAGGAAAATTAATATTAATATTTTTATTAAATAAAAACCAGAAAATATTTGAAATAAGCATAGTTTTTACGGGTTKAAACACCAGATTAAAACCGATGGATAGTACTGAGGTCTGAACTAGAGGTGAGAATTATCAGCCCGCCCGCCCGAAACCGAACCGCGCGGTTCGGTTTCGGGCGTTGAAGGGGTCGTTTTCCGAAAAAATGCTCATTAACAGGTGACTTATCTTTTTTAAAAGAAATTTCCAAAACAAATATAATTTTCTATTTTCTAAGTATTTAAACTATATTATCAACAAGTTTGGGCAAATTTTAATGCAATAGTAGTTTTTAATTKTTTCTTTATAAATTTTTTAAAAAAAAATCGAAAATTTTCAGATTTTCACTGAAAATAAAACGGTTAAGAAATGTGAAACCGCCCGCCCGTTCGGTGGGTCGGTTCGGGCGGTTCTCAATAAATGGCCAAATTCTCACCTCTAGTCTGAACTGGATACGTTGATTTTTACCCAAAATACGAGGTAGTTTAACTGCTATTTTAATTATAATATGTGGAATATGTATCGACACGTGAAAATTTATCAAGATGGCCTAAATTGCAAAATAACATACTAAAGGAAATTTCAGGAAATTTAAAATGTCAAAAATCATAAAATCATAAAACCCAAAAATAACAAATTTATATTTTTGGAAATTACTTTTCATGAAAGATAATAATTTCATCAAGATTTCTCCACATTTTGTTAAATATACACAGCATTATAGAAAATGCTCCAAAATTTATTAGAAATAATTTTTTTAAATTTCGATTTTAAACTGAAACTGTGTGGATTAAACTGATATAAACCAGTTTATATCCCAATGGGCGATATTATTGTATTTTTGTCCACTTTTATAACAACACTGGAAATAAGTTATTTTATATAAAATAAATCTGATTTTATTCTATCATTACATATGAATATGAACAAATCACGATCGTAAATTAGAAAATAAGTAATTTACTTTATAGAACATTCCAAATGTCGCTATCTACTCATCTTTTGGGTTATTTACGCATATTGGCATGTATTTATAAAATATCTTGTTCAATAAACGATAATTAACCAATTCACGGGTGAAGAATTATAAAAAATCCGTTTTTTGTACATAATTTGCAGTTACGTTTTTATTTGCATTTATAACTTTTTGTAGAGATGACTACATACAATTTGGAGACCAGAAAACGACTTTTCAGGGTTCATTGACCAACATACAAAAAATTACAAAAATTGCATTTGGGTTGCCCTACTAATTAGTCAAAAAAAATTGACTATTACCCATCACTGGTATAAACACTTTTCAACAAGAAGGGTTTGCCTAGGCATATTATCCACATCGAGCACGCTACAAAATAAAAAATATTTGGAGATTATTACGTTTGGAGAAATACAGAACCTATAACTAGGAATTAAACAAAAATATATAAGTTTTGTTCTAAGCGTTTGGATATCTATAAGGTGCATATTCTGGTTTTGAAATTTTAAAATAATTTTCTAAAATGAAAGTTTACAAAATTGACAATGCTAATTTCCCCAGCGATATTTTCTCTGCTTCAATATCAGACAGCGGATCTTATTTGATTGGTATAGGAACATACCCCCATCAATACTTTATTTATTCTCTTCCTACAGCTTCATTCATTGTAAGTCGATGTTCTAGCGATATTTACGTTGAATGCGAGATCCTTTCGAAAGACACAATTAATTCATTTGTATTACTAAAGAATCAAAGGACGTTGGATTATCATTCGAATTCAGGGTTAGTAAAATCGACCAAATTATCTTTTCAATGCTTCCATATCAGATATTTAGATGAATTAAACAAAATACTATGTATTGGAATAACGAAGATGGCATTCTGCAGTGTTCTGGGAGAACTAGGAAAGAAAATAACGTTCAAAGATGAGATAGTTGCTTTTTCAAAGACAAACGATGACAACCTTGTTCTTATTGTTACATCAGAATGCTTACATTTGGTGGATATTCAAAAAGAGATGGTCGTATCCCAACTAGAACTTCCTTCTTATTTGAAAGACTGCGAAATGCGATGCTTTGGTGATTTGAGACTTTATGCAATTACTCAGAACTCTTCTAGTTGCCGTTTTTTGGCTTTAAGTGTAACAGGCGAACTATTCGAATTAAACTATAAGAAAGAAGGAAATGAATTTACATTGACGAAGGAAAGAGAATCCTTTTTAGATGTATTGGGTAAGTTATATGAAGCCAATGAAAGTCTTGCTTCTGGAAAAGAGTATGAAATGACTTCGTTCATCGCAAACGAATTGTACTTACTTGTCTCAATTAATTCAGCTATTTTAATAATAGACATAGAAACATTTAAAATCGTTAAAACATTAGATGTTGAGGAGAAAATCCAATGGATAAGGAATGTAAAGAATTCAGGAACTTTATTGTTTGGAAAGTATGGAAGCAATTCCATTTTTGTAATGAATTGTGATCAAATAGGACTGTCCAAAAATTGGGCGAAATATGTAAACCAATAAGTTATTAAATTATTAATACATTTATATTATTTTATATTGCCTAAAATAAATTTGTATATTAATTTCATTTGGAATGTTATTTTATAATTTTATGAAACACTTATTAAAATGCAGTGGTAGTGGTATAATATAATAAAATTACGCTTATTTATAGTTCGGTGTTATTTTCAGGAATTCTACTATTGAAATGATAAAAAAATGTTTTTGTTTGTGTTCAATCCATTAAATTATATTTATTTACAATACTTCTCTTATACATTATAAATTAAAAACATCATGGAACATCTCTTTATTTTCAATATTCCAGGTATTATTCATTTTCACTTCTAACATCTTTACTTGTCCGTTTAAAAATTCAATGCCAAAGTTATCTGTTTTATCTTTAAAGTTGTTTTCTGTTTCTATAAAATTCCTATAATTTATTTTGAATTTTTTGAATACCTTTAGAATTTGTTCGACTTCTTTCCGTAAATAATCTACATTGTTTTTGTTACTATCAAAATAATAGAAAAAGCTGAAAATTATATTCTTAAAGAGCAGACAACCTTCCTCGTATATTTCTTGATTGAAATATATAGACATTTGATTCGAAAAGGTTTGTTCTGGAAACTTAACCTCTGAAATATATTTCAGTTGAACAATCATTCTGTTTAGCCCCATTCTAAACGTTCTTTCAATAAACCTTCCTTCAAGAAATGTTTCCAAATCTTCAAGGTCGTTAAAGTATATAAATGTTCTTCCGATGATGTTAAAGTTTTGAAGTTTTATGTGGAGATAGTTTAGAAGTGAGTTTATACTATGGGCCCTGTCTTGGTATGCAGGGATGTTCCTTGCGACAGAAAATGTCTTGAGGAAGATGTTTGGCCTTTTGTTATAAAACAAGAAGGCCAATTCCCCGCAGTAAATAGGGTTTGAAAGTTTGTTCATTAACAACAATGTTTTTAGAACTACTTTCCATTTGTAGTGCATAAGTCGCACTTCGAGGTTTCTAATAATGTTTTCGGGCTTCAAATCGCCTTCGTTTGTGCTGGTGAAGAGTGTATTCGAGTAAGGATTCATAGAATTGAATACGGGACGATAATGATGAATTATTTGCTCTTTGATTTTGAAGAAGTGTTTGTTTTTTGGGAGTAAATTGTCGTTCCATGTCGCTTTCAAAATAGTTTTGTATGAAAGGTCCGGATGGATGTCTAAAATGAAGCGCTTCGATCTAGACATCAAACCAACCAAGAACTTCTTTGTCTCATCTTTAGCTTTTCCCATTTGTATGTGAATATTTATGTTGTAGAAGTGAAGAAATTTTAAATTTGAATGTTACACGTATGTATGGAATGCCAGGACAATTTTTGTAGTTGGGTACAAGGGAGGTGGACGTAGTTATATTTGCTAACTTGAAGTAATTTTGTAATGTGTTGTGGGTGCTTCGGGAAATTGTCAATGTTTTTAATTTTCAAATTTTCATAAAAGTACTTTGCCACAACAAGTTTATAAATAAGACAAAAGCCACAAATTCCATTAAATCAACAACATATTTTATATTCTCGAATATAATCTGGAAATAACCAAATCTGAAAATATCTAGATAAATAAATCGAAATTGTAACTTTTGTGATTAAAGAACACCCAGTGTTTTAAAATAAATAAATAATTACAGTTTTCCTAATACACCGAAGTCAGTTTTTCTGCTTTCTATTTCCTCATTGTCTTTTTCGAATCTAGGGGCCGCATCAAAACAAACTATTTTACTGTTGTTCTTGTCGTATTTCATAAGTGCTCCAAGATTACCGCATCTATAACAATAGTTGGGCGCCGAAAAGACTGTTATCAGCTTGTTGTTATGTGTGTAGTTGTACCCATCTTCTATCAGTTGATGCGCTCTAGTCATCACTTGCAATCCATTGTTTTGTAAAAAGGCGTCTGTTATATCCGGACCAAACATACAACCCGCGCCCCTGGGCGAGTCGCAGTATCCGTGGCCGACTTTAGGATCACTCCATAACAAACCGCAGACTGGCCCTTCGTGTGGCACATCACTACCTCGTTCAATTTCTTGTATAGTTTTCAAGTCGGTAACATTTGGGTCAAGTCCGCCGTGCACACTGAAAACATCTCCGTCTATCGTGGCTGCAATTGGTAAATAGTCGAATATCTCGCAGAAGTATCTCCATGTTTGGATGCTGTACTTCCTGTCACACTCGTCATAGAATCCGTACACTTGGGTCACGGAAGCTGATTCGTGGTTGCCTCTGAGAAGATTAACGCGTGTAGGAAACAATATCTTGAGACATAACAGAAGAGTGAACGTTTCAACGGAATGGTATCCTCTGTCTACATAGTCTCCCATAAACAAATAGGAAGTTTCTGGGGGCTCTCCACATATTCTGAATATTTCGAACAGATCAAAGAGTTGGCCATGTGTGTCCCCACATATTGTTATTGGTGATTGCAGTTCAATCAGAGTTTTCTCACGCATCACAACAAGCTTGGTAAACTGAAGGAAGGAGTTGAGCTTTTCCAGGGGTATTTTTTCCAGATTTAATATACAGTCCTTTATTTCAAGTATTAGTTTCTTGTCCACGCCAAAATCAGTTTCAATTGACTTTGAAATGTTCAACTCTTCTAATACGGCACTGTCTTCATCGTCACACACAGTTCCATTGACGGGCCCTTTGTTGTTAGTTAATAGCTTCTTCTTTAGTAGACTCAGTGTGCTTGTGTAAAATTGCATGTTACAAAAGTTAAATTTTCGAAAATTTCATGCGGCTGTCTTAAACCACAAGCTAGATTCGATCGTGCATCAAATCAACATAATGTGGGCAAGTGGAGTGTATATATACGCGGTTTAAAATTTTTTTTAATCTGTGATCATTACGAACAATGGCTTTGTTTGAGCGCTAGAGGCATGTTTATTTACAAAACAACCTATATATGGTGTAAACTCTTTGGTCGATTTAACTAGGATAAATTTGGCTACAAAAGCTCATATATAAAAGAAGAACTCGAAACATGTACAGTCCGTTCCACATGGTATGGAACAATAGTTTTTTAAAATTTGCCCCTTATATTGCATGTGTATTGGACCATAATTAATCATATATGTTAACAAGATTGATTTACGCATATGGATATTATTTAGTTGTTTTATGAGTATACACCAATGCTGTAGAAAAAAGTGATTTGCGAATTGTTCCATGTACTTTGGAACAAAAACAACACGTCAAAAAACAATTAAAAAATCAACACAAATTCCTTAAAAATCAATATTTAGTTAATCCGCCCATATTTTCCAATACTTGGCTCAGCCTATTGTCAAAAGAATCAACACAGTTAGTAATCGTCAATTTCTCCAAGTTATCCCATTCCTTGTATATAGCCGTTTCCAGATCTTTCTTTGATGTGAAAGACCTCCCATTTGCATACACCCTCTTTGCTAACAAGGCCCACACATTTTCAATAGGATTTAGGTCTGCTGAGTGAGCCGGCCAATCCAAACAAAGAATGTCATTGTTTTCCAAGTAATCCATAACTTTGTGGGCCTTGTGACAAGGTGCGTTGTCTTGAACGAATACAAAGTTGTTGCCCTGGTAATGGAGAAACAACCTAGGCAGTATATCTTTGTGTAAAAGGTCCAAATACATTTTAGAATCCATATTTCCTTTAATTGTCAAAAGTTGTATTTGGCCGAAAATTCCTATCGAACCCCACACCATAATAGAAGATTTCTCGTAGTTTTTACTTTTAAACTAAATACTTTATCAATTTGATATTGTTCTGCTTTTTTCACCGTTTCTTGTCCAAGTTTGGGAATTTGTTTTAAACCCCGATAAGTGGAAGACTTTTTCATCGGTAAAAACCAATTTTTCTTTCAAACCAGGAATATAGATTGTATTTCTGGCAAATGTGAGTCTCTTGGCCTTTGATTTGGCGGTTAAAAATGGTTTAACTTTTATTTTTTTGTAGGAAAAGTTTTTAGCTTTTAAGAATCTGCTTAGAGTTTGGGCGGAGAATGGAAGCTTTAGACTCGCAATCAAACCCCTCAATGTAAAATTTGGCCTAATTTTAATGTAACGAAGGATTCTCCGTGAAACCCTTGGTGATATAACTTTTGAGTAAATTCTTTTTCTTGTGATAGGAGGATTTTTCTGCTTTTCTGGGTCTCTGTGTAAGGAAGAAAGAGGAAGGTTTAATGTATTTGATATATCCCTAAAAGTTCTGTTTTCGGCTCGAAGTTTAGTTGCGTGGTTGAGCAGTTTTTGGTCTATCATTTCTTTGAAAAAATTTAAAATTTGAAAATAAATTTTTTGTAGACAGTTTCATTGATTGAAATTATAATAGAGTTTTGGAATAAACGTTATATGTCTACTAGCTTGATTGTAGTTCATTTTGATATTTATAGGAAATTTTATTTTCAAATTTTAAATTTTTTCAAAGAAATGATAGACCAAAAACTGCTCAACCACGCAACTAAACTTCGAGCCGAAAACAGAACTTTTAGGGATATATCAAATACATTAAACCTTCCTCTTTCTTCCTTACACAGAGACCTAGAAAAGCAGGAAAATCCTCCTATCACAAGAAAAAGAATTTACTCAAAAGTCATATCACCAAGGGTTTCACGGAGAATCCTTCGTTACATTAAAATTAGGCCAATTTTACATTGAGGGGTTTGATTGCGAGTCTAAAGCTTCCATTCTCCGCCCAAACTCTAAGCAGATTCTTAAAAACTAAAAACTTTTCCTACAAAAAAATAAAAGTTAAACCATTTTTAACCGCCAAATCAAAGGCCAAGAGACTCACATTTGCCAGAAATACAATCTATATTCCTGGTTTGAAAGAAAAATTGGTTTTTACCGATGAAAAAGTCTTCCACTTATCGGGGTTTAAAACAAATTCCCAAACTTGGACAAGAAACGGTGAAAAAAGCAGAACAATATCAAATTGATAAAGTATTTAGTTTAAAAGTAAAAACTACGAGAAATCTTCTATTATGGTGTGGGGTTCGATAGGAATTTTCGGCCAAATACAACTTTTGACAATTAAAGGAAATATGGATTCTAAAATGTATTTGGACCTTTTACACAAAGATATACTGCCCAGGTTGTTTCTCCATTACCAGGGCAACAACTTTGTATTCGTTCAAGACAACGCACCTTGTCACAAGGCCCACAAAGTTATGGATTACTTGGAAAACAATGACATTCTTTGTTTGGATTGGCCGGCTCACTCAGCAGACCTAAATCCTATTGAAAATGTGTGGGCCTTGTTAGCAAAGAGGGTGTATGCAAATGGGAGGTCTTTCACATCAAAGAAAGATCTAGAAACGGCTATATACAAGGAATGGGATAACTTGGAGAAATTGACGATTACTAACTGTGTTGATTCTTTTGACAATAGGCTGAGCCAAGTATTGGAAAATATGGGCGGATTAACTAAATATTGATTTTTAAGGAATTTGTGTTGATTTTTTAATTGTTTTTTGACGTGTTGTTTTTGTTCCAAAGTACATGGAACAATTCGCAAATCACTTTTTTCTACAGCATTGGTGTATACTCATAAAACAACTAAATAATATCCATATGCGTAAATCAATCTTGTTAACATATATGATTAATTATGGTCCAATACACATGCAATATAAGGGGCAAATTTTAAAAAACTATTGTTCCATACCATGTGGAACGGACTGTACTGTTTTGAACTTCTCCTGGGCTTACTTTCATAAATTTCAAAAAATCCTTCACAAACTCTTCTCCTTTATTTGTGTTACAATCATTGTATAAATTAAAAGCATTTTCCAAGCATTTTATTTTTGTTTCTTCTTTCACTTCAACTTCCAAATAATTTAACACTTTAAAAAATTCCATTAAAACATTCTTAACTTTTTCTTCTACGATGTTAAGCTTAAACACAGTGTCTATAATATTGTTTACGTGCGAGTTTATCATTAAAACAACATTGGAAATGCCCACCAGTATTTCATTCACTATTTCTACTTTTATGTACGCTTTGTACTGCAAACTGTACAAATGAATTACTATGAACATGTACAACACTTTTACATTCCAAGTTCCCGCTATAAATTCTATTTTGTTTTTAGTTTTTTCTTCTAAGAACTGACAAAATAATTTGTTTAACAAATCAAAAAGTTTAAAAGACTTTCCTCCTTCTCTTTCTAAGTTTATTTCTTCGTTATTTTCACATTCTTTTTCGTTGTCACTTAAACCAATAGAAGACTTTAAAACTTTGTAGTTTAAATTCAAAGCAAAATAATCTAGTTTTAAAATGACTTTTATTACTCTTTAAATACCATGCCATTTGATACTAAATGTGTTTTAATTTGTGGACAAGCGTCTTCTATAAAGTTATGGATTTTGTTTAATCTTTCGTAAATATTAATAACGTCCAATTTACTATTTATTTGTTCTTTAAGTTCAAGAATTTGTTTAAGAAGAATTTCTTCGTTTTTAATAAATGTCTTTTGATCTATTTCAAAAATGTTGTCCAGAAATAGAGAACTACTACAAGTGCTTGTTTGATTTCCGATTTCAATGTTGTTTGCTGAAATGTTCAAATTTTGTGGGATTTCTTCTTGTTCAAATTCTAACTCTAAATCAAGTTTATTAATTTGTTTATCAGGAGATTTTAATTTAGTGGGCTTTGGAGATAATGGCTTTATCAATTTTGTTTGTTTCATAGAAACTCTTCTGAGTGTCTTTATAGGAGATTTTAATGTTGGACTGTTTGGAAGTGTATTTCTTTTATTCTTTGCTTTTATATTATCATTGTTGTTATTATTTATATTGTCTTTTAAATTGTTGTCATTGTTAGTTTGTAAGTTTAAAGCTTCTAAAATAATTTTCTTTTCGTTTCCTTCTTTGCTTTATTGAGTACGTTCAACACAGCTTCTTTAAACTGTTCGTCTTTACTGTGTTCTTTTAGTAAACTTGAAAACTCTCTTACTTTGTAACTCTTATCAAACAACAAGTATATGAACTTAGGTAGGTTGGACTGTAGAAAGTTAGCAGTTATTAACTTTTTGAATGTGAAAAGGATGGTAACGAATTTGTCCTTTTTTGGTGTCTTGGGGGATAAAGCGATGCTAACAAGTCTATTTAGTGCGCATAAATCTCCGGTACGTTTTATTAGAAGAACCAATATTTTGTTTGCTTCTTCGGATATTCCTTGTTGTTTGTCGTTTAAACAACTTATCAAATCGTCCATTTCTACAATTGTCGTAATAAAGAAAGCTAAATCGGCGCTTTTAGAAACAAATAAAGAAAGTGAGTTCAGAGCTAAGAATACAATCTTTTTGTTTGAGTCACTTAAACAGCCCTTTATGAACACAAAGTATACCTTAAGATCTTCTAAGTCTTTGTTGTCTTCAATCAACAATATTATGTTTTCTGTGAGTAACCCGTTTATAATTTCCACAACGGCTTTTTAACCTCCCAACTTATCCCTTGTGTCGAGGCCATGGAAGATGCACCTAGTTTGGAGATTAGATTTAACAACAATGGGGTGTTAAAAGGTGTGATTTTTATATCTGTGTGGCTACTGTCTGCGTTTATCACACTTTGTTTTAAAGGTATGTTGTAGTGTGTTATAAAGGGACTAAGTCTATTTCATAGCTGTTTCCATCTGTGTTAGATTTGTACGAAAATACATACTTGTTTAAAATGAAACTTAAAACCTCTCCGAGTTTAGTTTGTATTTCCAGGGTTTGTTCTTTTGAGTTTGTTTGAATTAAAGTTGTAAGTAGATTATTTAATGTGTCGTAATTTGTAGTACTGTAAGCTTGTATAGTAAATTGGTAAACATTAAATAAGTTTATTGAATTAGAGTCTAAACATTTGTTTAAAATGTCCGTTATAAAGAAGTCCACATCTTTGTAGTTTACAACCGTGTCTATTAAGCCCACAACCTGTTCTGTTATAGGCGTCATGCTATTAATGTTGTTACTTTGAAAAGCGTAGTTTATTTCTTCATTGAATATATTAAAGAATTCATTTAAATCTTCACTGGTTTCTTTGTTATTAAGTTGTATGAAATGAGACAATAATTTGTTTATAAAAGTAAGTGTAAATTGTACGTGGTCAAGTCCTATGTCGCTGTTTTTAACCTTCTTTACTGTCCCAATATTACTCTTAATAGTTTTGTATGGTTTGATAGTTTTAATAGTTTTAATAGTTTTTAACCCTCTAACTGTTCCTGTCGTTCTGTTAACTTTATTTCCTTTAATTGTTTTGTATTTGTTTCCATTATCGGCGTTAATTAATCCAAATACTTTGTTTATTTCGTGCATATTTTTGACCCTATCAATGTTTTTATTATTTCATTCATTAATTCCTTTTTATTCATCCCAACTACTTTTGAACTTTCAATAAACCCAATATGTGTTTGTTCTTTAGTTTGTACTGTATTGGTTTTAGTCTTTCTTATTGTCTTATACCTTATCGTATTATCTTTGTTCAAAATGTTATTTTCTTCTGCTAACTCTACACTTGATAAAACAGCGAATTTTTTGACAGCTCTTTCGTTATTTTTTCTTTCGTTTAAGAGACTGTTTTGGATTACGCTTACTTTTCCTAAGTTCATTATTTCTTTAAATAATTCTACACTTAAATCCCTCACTTCATTGTTTCCATCGTTGAAACTAACCACACAAATTTTTATAAGTTCTGCAAAAGTATCGTCTTCTGTTATATTATTTTTATTACTGTTTTTTAAAGTTGTAAACAACTAAAGGTTTAATAACTTGGAAGAAATCTCAACGTTTAAGTTCAAAATTCTAATGTAGTCAAAGTTCTTTTGTATTTGATCGAATGGGACCACTAAATTTTTTTCTTTTAATTTGTCCCTTGTTATTTCCAATAAGTTATTGAAGATCTTTTCTACGACTTTTCCTGTAAGTAACAGTTTCTTTTTTATCCCGAATTAAATGTGAATTTTTTATGTACGAGTTCACGTTGTTCCTCAGTTCTCTAACGAGGTCCCATCTTCACACTCTAAAGCTTTATTGTGCTGTTGTGTTCATATTCCAGTTAAAACTTATTCGAATTTTTGTTGCGAACAGTTTCAGTTGTGGATGGAAAATAATGGCAAATGTCTTTGACAATGAAGTTAATAAGATCGTCGGTGATTAGTAGTAACATGCTGGTTTTGTCTGCTTTTATAGAAATAGATCTTTTGATAGTAGGTGACTTTGCTGGTTTGGGGAAAAGCGTTTGTAAGGTTTTTTCATTCAACTGGCTCAAATAGAAGTCATAAAACTCTTCTAAACTGTTCTGAAAATTATTGCTTTCCATAAAGTTACTCTCTTCTTTATCTTCTTTAATAATTCTGTGATGTTGTAGATGCCAAAGAAGTCACAATATTCTGTCAGCACAGATTTAATCTTTTTAATGAGTTCAGCTTTTATGTAAGGTAAGACGGTTCCTTTAATATAAACATGGAACAATATGTATATGGCGTTAAAGTCTTGATTGAACTTATTGTAATAGGCGAGAAAATTGTTCTGTACTTTGTTATAGGTTCTACCGAACATAATAATAGATTTAGCAGTGACTTCTTGAGACGCAAATGAGAGATTCCTTTTTATAAATTTTCCACTGTAGAAGGTCTTGAAGGCTTTGTAATGTGAAGTGGTGAACATGTTAAGGAAATTTAGTTTCATATGCCTATACTCGGAGATTTCCTTTGTGTTTAAGGATTTCTTTGGAACCTTAAGACCATGGTTTCGGGTCATTTTAAGCACCTGTTTTATTTCATAACAGTAAGTTCGACTGAATCTTGGAGAGGCGAGCATTTCCTGCACAAATCCTACAATGATTTTAATAAAGCTGTTTTGTCTGTTGTATATAGTCGAATGAACAGTCGCTTTCAAAATTTCAATCAGGAATGGGGCTACACAATCCTCTGTGATTGATATGCTGTATCTACTTTCGTTCAGAACGGAATCAAGGTCGAGATCGAATAGTTTTATTGGTTTGTCTTTGGCGATCAAGCTTCTACCCAAGTACTCGCCAAGTGAACGTGAAAAGACAATCTTGTTGGACAGGTATATCACTTTCGAAAACTTGTAAATACCGTGGAAAACTGTGCATGCTGCAGTGTCTATTATCCCGTTTAATCTCTCGTTTTCAGCGGAGTCTATTATAGTAAGAATCATTGGTAACAAATCATTATTTGCTATCATTATTATTATGAGTTTTATAGAGAGTGTCCTGAGTTCTTTATCGTTGTTTCTATTTATTATATTCTTTATATTAAGTTTTATGTTTACAAGATCATTTAATATCAATTCAAGTTTGAAGTAAGGGTTTTCCAGATGTTTCTGAAGCCACCCCTCGAGGAAATCAGATAAGTTAGGGCAAAGAATGTCTCGTTGGTCAAATCCTGAAGCTAGAAGATAGTTTAATGTTGTAGTACATTTGATTTCGCTGTCCAGTTCTCTGTTGTTGTATTGGGATGCCAATTGCAGTGCCTTTCTCAGCGCGTTATCTTCTGCTACGCAACCTTTTCGAAGGTTAATAGATTCGAAGAGCATATCTATAGGGCGAGGCGAAGAAAGAACGTAATTCACAAACTTGGAAAGTAGATCATAAAGGAAGTCGGCCATTTTGTCATAGCTTGATTTTTCAAGTTTCTTGAAATTGTTTTTGGAGGACTGTAAGGTGTTGTATATCTTTAAAAATAATTCCTCTAATTTTCTCACCTTTGTCTGTTTGTTCAAAATCAACAAAGAGGTACCCAATAAAAGTGCATCCAAGTTCCAGTTGCTAATTGTCGTCTTTATATCACTCTTGAAGTCGCAGAAGAACATGAAAAGGTTATTGATTAAGAACTCACTATGTGCTTTGGAAAACAAGAATCTTTTGTTTTTCTCTATGTCTACTCCGACAGGTTTGTTCTTTGTTTTGAATATAGCTTCCCATCCCTTCAGATCCTGTGGGACATCGAACTCTTGAAAATAAAACTTTGTAGTCAGTTTTTTCATCGGACTGATTTGGTATATGTCCGGAAAGTTTTTTGAGAGCACGCTCATGGACGCAGTTATGTTTTCTTTGTATTTGTTAAAGCCAAGTGTAGAAGCTTTCTTGAGGGAGACAGAAAGCATGAAAAATACAGATTTTTTAAGAATGAGACTTACAATCGAACCTTTATCACCTGCTTCAAGATTCTTTAGTATGAGTACTACATCTTTCAATAGATTCTCGTTGTACTCAAGATACTGACTCTCCAACTTCTTCACAATATCTCTGTTGAAGTTCCAGATGAGGTTGATGAGTGTAGCGCCGTTCATTGTGTTTCCTCCCTTATGTTTGTCTATTATTCGCTTACATTTGTTGTAGAAACCAAAACTGTAACATAGTTCTTTTAAGTTAGACTCTACGAACTTTCGGAATGAGCGCTCACGAATAAAAGTGTTCTCAACCTCGTTTATTTTGTTTATATCGTGAAGCTGTAGCTCGAAGGTAATTTCGTTATATAAAACGCTCGCCCAGTATTCATCTCCGTATTTGTCGTCTAATGTTTTCTTAAAGTCGTCGAATTCGAAGAAAGGAAGACAAATGAAGTATTCTATTAGAGGGTTTTTGTCGATGGTATAGCAGTTTTCCTTGTAGTAATCTATAACTACATCTTTAATATCTTCATCCTCTTTGGGGCATACTTCGGGAATGACTACTAGAATGAAATTGACAAGACCGCCCTTCTTTGGATTGTTTAATATGATTTCTATTATTAGGTCTTTTACATCTGATTCACTGTAAGTGGCTACTTGGGCTACGTGCTCGCAAAACAGGGAGATGATCTGTAGACTGTTGAGTTTAGAGTAGTCTATCTGGAGCAATGCATCTCTTGTCACCCTGTAATTCTGTAGGATGTAATGGAACTTGGGATTGGCTTCAGATTCTGTCATTTCCTATTTTTGTCGCTTTGTATCCACACTACAAGAGTTTTTGTTTCGGGGGTTCTTGCCGTCTCTATTCAACGTCTATGTGCTTGTTTATTTTATTCTTTTTGAAATTTTTTAATTTTATGAACACTGACGATCCAACTTTTTCTCAATCATCAGACAATCAAGTATTACAAAAAACATGCTTTGGAGTGGAGATGACCCCCGAAGAGATGGACATACTAAAAGAATACAAAAATATCGAAAGACAGAGAGGKAATTTTTAGTTGTTGACAAATATCGCTTATAATTAGTTTTATATTTACTTAATTTTCGTACTAGATTTAATTTTAAGGAGTCTGTATCTCCTATGAGGTTCTCTCCCTTACTGACAATGTAGCATCTTATTATGCTTTCAGAATTGCCGTATTTAATTAACGCCCCTACTGAGCCCTTACAATCAACTCTGTTGTTGTTGTAGTCTCGTAGATCTGCGGCGTGTCTACCAATCACATCTCGCTCTATGCCTACCCTTTTTATGGTGGCTGCGTTCAGGATGGTGACGTCTGATCCGGTGTCTACTCGAACAGGGACTTCCATGCCCTCTATTAATACTGTCTCGTGAAATACTGAGACGTTAGCCTTGTTTGCCCTACCCTCGGATAGCCTTCCTAATTTCCGGAATGGCCTCTCTCGAGGGTGGTACCCAAATTTATATTGGTCTTCGGCACTCATTTCTGGTTGCTGTTCCGGTTCTGGTTCCGGTGCAGGTTCAGGTACTCCGCAATACTCCGCCCGATGCTTTCTTTTGCCACATTTGGCACAAACCTCGCCATAGGCTGGGCATAACCTCCTTATGTCGGGGTGTCTACTATTGCCTCTATTGCAATGTATTACTGGCCTTTCGTGTGCCTGGACAAATCTCCTAGGCGGCCGTGGTTTTACTCTTCTTAGCGACATATAAGGCTCCTCCATCATAGGGGGTCTGCTCGCTTCACTCTGCTTCACAGTAGCGCAGGTCTCCTCCCAATTTGCGGGGGTTCTGGCTATTAATGCCTGTCTCAGGCCCGTGTTGGAGAGCCCATGAATGAGGTTGTCTCTCAACAAGTCCTGCTCTAACTCACCGAATGCACATTCGGCGGCTACGCGACATAGTCTGTCGATATACCCTTGCACTGCGCCATTTCCTTGTATTAAACTAAAGAATTCAGCATGTGCCTCCGTGGGTGTTACTGCAGGATTGTAGTGGGCTTCAAAAGCTTCCACTATCTCTGCGTATGTACTCTTGGGTCCGGGCATACTCTCTAAAGTTCGGTTGCCCTCTACTCCAAGGCAGTAGGTCAGAAGATCCACTATGCGGTCCTCCCCTTCCCTAGCCATGTTCGTCACTCGCAAGTATGTTTCAAACATGCGGTGCCATGCTCTCCATGGCAATTGTGGTACTCCTGGGAACTCATGGAATGGTCTAGGTTGGTTGACGGTGTTTAACCCCGAGTAGCTACCTGGCGAATACTCCTTTGCGGGTTCTGCCGGCTTGTTGCTCTCTTTCAATACTGTTCGGGCTTTCTTCATGCATGCCTCGAACGCGTTTAACCAGTACCACGTTAGCTCGTCTATTACTGTGGGCCTGGTAACTGAGGGTAGTAGTTCTATCCCTTTGTGACCTGCTTCGCGTACTAGGTCTAACAGATTCATGCTTTTGAACTGTTTAACTTTGGCCTCGAAGTCGGCTTTGAATGCCTGTTTCCACTCCGGGTTTGTGGTAGGACTGATCTCCTTGTATCCGAGTTGGATCAGGGTCTCCGCGAGGAGGGTGTCCTCCATTGCTTCAAGCAGTAGTTCCAGATGCTCAGCTGGTGATTTAGATGTCGCCATATAAAGAACTGTGGTCTAAGTTTTTATGTCTAATATTTTAAATATTATATTTATTTAAAATATTGGAGAGTTCCAATTGACTAGGTATAGCCAATCGTAACTCTCTACACTGATATAACGTCTGAGTTGATTTATCGATAATTGTTTGTATAATTTAACATGGTAGTTAGCTACGATATTCTGTTTAATTTAATGGAATATAGCTTCATAAAAGTATAAATAGGGTTTAAGTTAATACAACGTTAGTATCTCACATTAATTCTTAATTAATCTTTAGAAAAAGAAGGGAATAATGGACCACCATGAAGCAATCAAGWCCAATTTGATTTTTGTTTACATTTTCCACATTTTTGCTGTTCGTTTTAATATGATTATTTTCCTTTTTGTTTAAATGTTTACTTTTTTTGGCATTTTCCAATTCTTTTTGTTAGTTATTAGTAGGGCAACCAAAATACCTATTTTAAAAAATTATATATAAAAAAAAACATAACTGTTGCTAAATAGTATGATCGAAGCATTGCACATATTGTGTTCTCACTAAAGAGTTATAAATACTGTCAAAACTTAGTCACCTAAAACATACTAAAAGAAAATTTTAAATTCTCATGCCAAGAACAAAAACCAACAATGCTGCGCTACGCGCTAGATACATCCAGCAATACCCCTTGAGTTTACGAGACAAAAACCCAGCAACAGTGGTGTAGGATATGTGACAAAGATATTGGGTATGCCCAAAAATCACATATCGACCAGCACAGAGAAGCAGAAAAGCACAAAATATACTTATTAAATATTGCTAACACACCCAACCCAGCTAAAACAGCATCAATGTTGACGTTTACAAGCGATTTAGTTCGCATGTTTTTGGAATGCGACATCCCTTTAAACAAATTTAGATACAAAGCTTTTAAGGCATTTGTGGACAAATACGATTTGCCCACGATTTCACAATCAAATGCAAACAAAATGGTTAATGAAATAGCACTTCAATCACAACAAAAAATTATTAAAAGTTTAGAAAATAAAAAACTTTTTTTATTATTGATGAAAGCCAGATAAAAGAAAAATATATTGTCAACTTATCGACTGGATCGATTGACAACCCGAACAAAACATATCTGATTGACTACAAAGTTCTTGAAAATGCAGTTAATTCCGACTTTATAGTCAGATATCTCGATTAGAAACTACTTCAATTTGGATTTACACGATACAATTTTGTTCTCTTACTTAGTGACGCGGCATCATACATGGTCTGTGCTTATAAAACATTAAAAATATTATTCCCTTCATCGGTACATATTACATGTTTAAACCAGACATGAGAATTTC
Organism: Mikrocytos mackini; assembly: GCA_030180075.1. Lineage (NCBI taxonomy): Eukaryota > Endomyxa > Ascetosporea > Mikrocytida > Mikrocytiidae > Mikrocytos > Mikrocytos mackini. Next base: position 2,759 of record JASNJN010000129.1, on the reverse strand, counting down.
CGACCCCCCCGCCCGAACCCGACCCGATCGGGTCGGGTTCGGGCGGAAGAAGGGCGAAAAATCGCTAAAAACGCTCACATGGATGCATTTTATTTAAATAGGCGATTGTTTATGTTTTTGAAATAGTATTATGTTTTTTGATATTTTATTTACTTGTTATTTACTGTATTTTATATTTGGACTTGTCATACAAAATAGGAATTCACATTCGATTTTTTTAGCGTAAAAATTCAAAATTTTTATGTTCATTTGTCTAAGTAACTATAATTTGTCATTTCTCCCACCATTTTGTATTATAAATACGTATTCACAGTTTTGTTTAAATATTCTGTAAAATAAAAAGTAAAATTTTAAAAAAGTAAAATTCACAATTTATAAACGATAGGGGACATGTAAATATACTAAAATGCTTCAATGTTGAATATAAATGCGTGCGTATTGTTCAGATGGAGGTAATGCGTTAAACTTCTTTCTACCCTCACAGATTCAGATTTTTAAAAACTTGTAATTTCTTTAAATCACAGAAAGCGTCAAACGCTGTTTCGAATGATAATCGACGTATACATAGTATGGCAAACCCTTGTTATAATAAATAGAGCTGACATGCCGCATTAATCCTAAAAACATCTTTTAAAAAATAAAACTTTACTTTTACAATGCAGGTGCTTGTATATAAGCCGACGGAGGGCTATAACTATATACAGCCCTACAACTCCCTAACCTGATCGTGGACAATTAGGTGTCTACGTTTCGTGGCTATAAGAATGACTGCAAGGATTCCAAAACATATTTGCCACCACCATCTCTGACTAATACAAAGACCACAACAATCCTATAATACAGAACTATTGAAATAACAACTCAATACAGAAATACCCGCCGTACTTGTTTTATGGCTATATTATTCCCTTCTCTTCTTATAACAAACGACATTCTTTTAATGATACATGCTACAATTGAATTTGCCTCAAAAAGTGTGTAATTGCCTCAAAATTGTGTATATGCCTCAAAATCTTGTGTGTGCCTCATACGAGTTAAAACACCCCCAACATCTTTAAAATTTTATTTCTTTTATATATTATCTATATCTATCCTACAACTAGCCATACACACTTTCAAAGTAATATAAAATAAATTTATGTGTTGTGTAATAAACATTTTCCAAAATTCAATTTTTACATGTAACGAAGAATAAATACCAAGATGGGAGTTTTCATAGCAAGTTTCTCAAACAAATATCGTTCAGATTGCTGAATACAATGTTTAAAACAAATTAGAAGTCCATTTTCACAAATTTGAAAAAATCGGTTCTTCACCCAAAAATAATGAGGTTTTATAGATTAACCGGACTTATAGAACAAGTAAATATTTAAAAACATACCAATTTAAACTCTACTGCATTCCAACAAGTATTATTTTCATAATTTAAATCCTTGTAATCCATTAAAAATTTTTTTATTTTGAGGCCACGGCACAAATGAGGCGCACACAGGATTTTGAGGAAGAACTTCTAAAATGAGGCAAATATAAGATTTTGAGGCAATTACACACTTTTTGGGGCAACTACATTTGTAACCAATGATACGCATCGAATAATATGCTCGGCTTTTGACAATATCATAATGGGTAACCAGAAAACACAATATTTTGAATATTTCTTTACGACTTATAAAGAATAAATCAATAAAGAAATGCAAATATGAAAAAAGATGTCGATATGGTTAATTTGTAGATGACAAGAAAGTTCGTTCTACATAAATAATAATTTATTAATTAAACATATATTATTTAATAATTTTAGAATAGGAGAAATAATCTGTATTTTTATCCAAACGAGTAAACATTATAAATATCGTTTAAATTATTTTAAACAATATTATTATAATTTTTATCAATAAAAAATCATTTTCTACCTATTTATGACTTCATGAAAACGGGGCTGTAAAATAGTATCCGACAATTTGTTAAAGAACGTCTTAAAAATATTTATAATACAATATCATACTATCAATTAAATGGATAAACCCATAATGATTTATTTATAGATTCTCTGACATCGTAAAACTACTTACCTTAACCATATCGTCTGTTCTGATTTTTATCTTTTGGATTCTATTTGCTGAATGTTTGTACACCAAGGTATTCATATTATCTTATATCGGCATATTTTCTTAAATGATGGCGTAAAGAGTGTTGTCAATTTTCATGCTCATGTTATAATTTGCGTCCGCGACTCTGGAATATTTCCACGGGGTATTTCTGTATTGAGTTGTTATTTCAATAGTTCTGTATTATAGGATTGTTGTGGTCTTTGTATTAGTCAGAGATGGTGGTGGCAAATATGTTTTGGAATCCTTGCAGTCATTCTTATAGCCACGAAACGTAGACACCTAATTGTCCATGATCAGGTTAGGGAGTTGTAGGGCTGTATATAGTTATAACCCTCCGTCGGCTTATATCAGTGATGTTTCGGAAAGGCATAAAAGCACAATTTGGTCATTTTCGAAAAAGCTATTTTGGCCAAAATAGGCCATAAAAACGGGACATAATGGACATATTTTAAAAAGTAAAAATGGCAAATTTTGAGCAAAAAGTAAAAATTTCAAAGAAAATGTGTTTCTGATCTCATAGAAACCTTGTGCCCAATTTTCGAAATTATTTTTCATGTTCAATAAAACAAAAAAATCAGAGCATAATCTTGGGCATAAATCCTTGTCCAAAATTATGCCCTCGATGCCGCCGGCCAAAAATGGGCAAAA
>JASNJN010000128.1:0-23937 GCA_030180075.1 Mikrocytos mackini | reverse complement strand
GCTATTCGCAACTATTTTTTTGAAAATAAAAATAACATAAAAAGATTTTATTCACAAAMARTTTTGCRATTATCGTACGAACAGTTTTGCAATATCGTACGAAAGTTTTGCAATATCGTACGAATAGTTTTGCAATATCGTACGAAAGTTTTGCAATATCGTACGAAAGTTTTGCAATATCGTACGAATAGTTTTGCAAACGTCTATATGTATCCAAATTTGTTATTTTAAATTCCTCGTTTAACTACAAGTCCCAGTTTCGAGAGCCGTGATGCTGAATAAGACATGGGAATACGTCACAAGCGATAGAAGTTTGAGCCCTCAATGGCAGCTTTCGATCGTAACGTCAGAAGAAATAACGGGAAACAGGTCATCGTCAACTGAACTGTGGTCCCTGAAGATCTATGGAGTTCTGGCAGAAATTTTATACAAACCCGAATAAAAAGGAAGAAGACTTTGACGAAATCATCGGGCTAGTTGTCAGTACGGGCGAACTAGAATTCCAATTGAATGAAAAGTTGAGGACAAAGAGATAGAAGATACGTTGAAGAAAATGAAAAACTATAAAGCGCCAGGACGCAGTCAGATTTATGGCTTCTGCATAAAGAATTTAGCAGCGTATATTGTCCACTTACAAATAAAATAAGACAAATAATATATGGGTAAGAAAATATGTAGAAATGGCCCATAGATGGCCGCGCCATACTGCTGGACAAAGGAGAAAAAGATGTGCGACCAATATGAGATCAATTACATTACTAAATACAACTTATAAATTATATACAAATATTTTGAAAGAAATATTATAGAAAATTTTACATAAAAATGGTTTTTGCCATCGAGCAGCTTGGTCCATTCAAGATGATCCATGCTGTCAAATTTATGTAAAGGTTTCAATTACTCTGAACGTAAACGCAAAAAACATGTCAAAGCTGGGCTAGACGTGAAGTAAGCTTTCGATTCCATCAACTATGAATTCACTAAAATACTCATTTGGGGGATGCCGATTCCTGAGTATCTGAAGAAGTCTTAACTCTTATAATGGACACTACGTAAGCCAATCTTATTCTAAATGGTAAAAGCATTGGGGAACTTCGCCGGGAAAGTGAAATAAGGAAAGGGGATCTCCTTTCTCCTCTGTTGTTCGTTGCAGTTATGAATCTGTGATGCATGTCATCAACTCCAAGACTATAAGGGAAGTTTACAAAATGAAAGAAGGTAACAAGGTGGAGTTGGACCACTTGCTATACATAGACGATATCAAAGTGATATCGCGGAACGAGAAAGAGCTCAAGAAAGTTGTAGACTGTTTTAGAAACACCTTCGAGAAGATGAGAATAAGAATAAACAGTATAAAATCGTAAAGTAACGTTCATATAGACCCAGGCTTCGAACTTATAGTAGGAGAAATGTTCTATAAGTGGTTAGGTATGAAAAAGATAAAGACGCTGCGAGGAAGATGAAAATAGCTGTTATAGAAGAGATTCGGGAAAGAATCGATCAGTTATGCATCGAAAAGTTGAACGTAGGGAATTTGTTTAGAGCTATAAATGAATATGCTTTTTTAAAATTGTATTACATCATTGGTCCAATGGAATGGGCCAGTCAATACTTAGCAGAAATTTAGAAGACGACCAGGATGATCCTCATAAAGTATGGCATTTAGAAGAACAAGCTCAGATTGCATAGACTCTATGTTCTTCGCGAAAGCCCAGAAAGAGACTTATTTTCGGTGATTGACCAAGTAGAGGATATACTGGTTGGTCTGAGCCAGTACCGCACAGGCCTAGATAAGAATAGGAGGAAGCAATTGATACTGGAAATGCCCACCAAGAAGAAAAATAGAATCGTAGAAGTTGAGAAAGTTGAAAAAGAAAGAGGCGGAATAAATATAAATGCTGAGTCTGTGGAAAGTGCTCTTGAAAAATAGTTAAGGAGATAAAGAATAAACTGTTCCAAGGCGAAATATTTAAATCTTTGGACATACGGCGAACCGATTGACGACACAGCGCCATATGACTTACTAAAGTGGTGTATAATTCCAAAACGAAGCATGGCCGTGCATTCTGCAAGATAGCAATATTTTACGGTAAATACTCAGAAAAGGAAGTGTCCCTTTTGCATGCGATCGACATTATCTGTAACACAGTTGGCGACCAAGTGTATAAACGAACTATATGGAGGATGTAAAATCAGGCATGACGAAGCCGCGCGTTTATTTACTATGAAAGCAGCCTTGTAATTGGGGATTACTAAGAACAAGAAATACCGTCAATTTATAACGGAGAAACCTTTGAGAACGATAAAGGAACCATTCCAATTGACAAAATTATCAAGGAAATAGAGAATAACAGGTGGCAAAAGCCTGACCTAATACTAATAATAAGAAACAAAACCAAGAACACGGTGAAGATGATTGAAGTCGGAATCTCTAACCCATTATGTGTCGTCCAAGTCGAGATAAACAAGAGTAGGAAGTATATAGATTGGTATGTAGAAATAGCAGAAGGAAAACATGAAAATCGAAAATAACAGCTTTATATTGAGTTGGGACGGATTAGTAACTTTGGCCAACAGTTGGAAATATCGTTGGCTAGAATTAAACGGCTATGACCTTTGACGGATATAGGTCATTCCACTTACTAACACACTCCGAATTTTCAAAGCGTTGCTCAAGGAAGGGCGGTTTGGAACAGAAGGAGATGTAATGAGTAAATCTGATGTACGGAAATCAAAAAAATGAAAAGGAGACAAAGGGAAGATTGGAAAAAGGAAATTATAGCTATGTAAAATCAAGATTTTTTAAAAATTAATATGAAGGTTGGGAAAAAGATAAATAGAGAAATAAAAGACGATGGATAAAAATAAAAACATAGATAAATAAAAAGATAAGTAATTCCTAGGCCCCGTTTCTTATAAGGGTGGCTTCCGTGTTTGGTTGAATTTTTTTTCAATTTTAAGAGCCCTTGCATACCAGAAGTGACTCGTACATAGGTTAATTAATTCTTTTATAACGTAACTAATTAATATATAAGTTAATATCTACCCAATATAAAATTTTTCTGAAAAATATTTTCCCATTCTGTTTTTTCTTCACCATGCAATCCGAGATTAATACATTAATCGACAGCTTCTCATGCATTACATTAAAGGCATCAGAAATACAGACCTATATGTTGAACACATATCCGACACATATAGCGTTGCTTCGAAAACTGCAGCTAGGTTTCTCACATAGCAATATTTGCGACAATAAACAACAAGTTACCGAGTTAATTATGAAGTTAATAAAGAAGAAGTTGTTGGAAGGTGTCTATATTTGCCTCGTTCCTTACACAAAGCTCCCTTATCTCGAACAGATTTTGAACTTGTTTTACCATTTCCTCAACACGGTTTCATGTCTTACAAAGAAGTTCCATTCCGTCAACTTTTCAGACTATTTAATAAGAACATTGAGCTACCCAAAACCTACCGAATATAATCTTCTAAAACTGCTCAAAATAATTATAGAACAAAGGAACATTAGCCTGTCTATAAAACTAACCACGTACAACATCATGAACTTTATCTCCACTTTGTCCAATCCATATTTCAACCGAATTATTTCCAGTAACAAGGCTTTTTTGGACAATGTTGTCATTTATTCCTTTGTGTTAGAAGAGTTGGGCCACGCAGCTGTAAATGACATGTACGGTGGTCTAAAAAAGCCCAGAGTACCAAAGGCGAAATCGAACAACACCCCACAAATAGTGGTTGACGAGGAAAAACCCAAAACTACTCCACTCAACTATAAAGAGGTAATAGTCTCAAGTTTTAACAAAGTTTTGACGCCGACGATTTCACAAGCTCTGGTGCGAAGTTACCTTTACTTCCTCTCAAACTACTTAAAATACGCGTCTACTAGTGAGGAGAGTGACACATTTAAGAAAGAAATACTAATCACAATTAACAGCTTTGAAATAAAGCAAATATTTTACTTGTTAATTGTGAAGTCCAAAGACGAAATCATTGTCAAACACAGTGTTGACATCCTTAATTACGTCTATATAATCTCAACAGAACTAGAAAATTTCTTGTTCTACAACGACAATAATAACAACGAGATAATAATGCGGTTGCACAAACAGATGCTCGAGCGACTCAACAAACTACTCATCCTTGCGCCTACTGACACATACTCTCTAAAGATACAAATAGAATGTATCTCTTCCGCGCTAAAGCTGATTTCTAGTTACTGTTATATGAACAATAAGATACAGCTAAACTTTATTACAATCGGGTTCTTCAACCTTGTAACTAAACTGTTTGAAAATGCAAACAAAGAGGTCAGGTTTAGAGCGTATGAAGCTATCTTGTTTTTCTTTAATGTAACCTGTGAATTGTGCCCCATGTACGATAGGCATCAATCTCTTCTTCAGGAAGACAAATGCATGTTCATATTCTTCAACAAGAAAAAGGTGTTCGAATCCGCCGTAAATGAAATGAGAAACGGAGGGTTAACACCGAAATATATACAGGTGTTACTTCGGATAATTTGCAGGTTGGTTTCTTTGAACGAGCCAAATAAGGGATACGAATTGTTTTTCAGAGAATTCGGACGACTGAAGGCGACCTTGGTAACTTTGTTCACACAGAGCCAAACCGAAAATTTAAAACTACAGCTAGCAGTCGTAGAGAGTATTGTTAGCCTTTTAAGGAGCAACAACAATAACTGCAATGCCCACACCAAGGAACAGATGGCCAACTTGTTATCTCAATGCGAAGTTAGTACATTCCTGGTCGGGGTTGTTCGTAGAATGAACCAGGAAACTAAAGTAAAAACAGCAAAGAATGTGATCGAGAAGTTTGGGATGGTTTTTGATTGCATTGTTCTGATAATCGACTTTTGTAATCCTTCTGGGCTTTTATTTATCAAAAATGGGGTGATAAAAGAAATTGATGAGACATTGTCTAAGTTTTACTTGGATAAAAGCATATTCTTGGGCTGCATGATGGCACTCAAGAAAGTATGCAGCGACAAGAAAGACATTGGGGCGATGATTAATTACCTGTTGGTGAAATACAAGAACAATCTTGATGCTTTGATTAAATAGTATTCAAATACTAATACGTTATTTACATGAGATAAAGTTAATGTGGTTTATTCGTACAAGTTATTCCTGTCCCGTATTGCTCTTTAACCTACTTCGATACTCCTTAAGAAGCACCTTTATATTTTCTATTTTTTGTTCTTTAGATATGTCTTTCTGAAGTATAATTTGTATCTGCTCTTTTACAACAGGTATTCTGGCGATATATCCCGGGTCTTCTAGATTGCGCTCGTATTCTGGTTTCGAGTAAAGTAGCTTCCGGATATCTAACGGTTTGAGAAGTTCCTTCTCAGTTTCTGTTAGAAATGAATCGTTTATTCCCTCGTTTGGTAAGTCGAATCCCCTTCCAAACGAGCCGTTCTCAATCATACCGTCGTTTGTGTAAGTTATATAGTCATCTGGAGGAAGGCCGGGGAGCGGGTTAGTGTTTGGGTACTGTCTGTAACTTGTCTGGTTAAATGCATGGCCCATACCACTAGCCATGGGGTCGCTATAAGGCTGTGTAGTCGGTGGGTATGTACTGTAATGCCGCTTCTTAGTAAATTGTATTCCCCTTTGCGCAACAGGTCGCCCTAACCGCGCATGGGTTTCTATTCCATATGGCGCATTCCCTTTATACCTTTTTGAACAAGAAGCACACACACAGACCTCTTTACACGAAGGACATATAAACTTATCAAAATCGTTTGATAATTGACCCGTGTAATATTTACTCAAACAAGATAAGCAATATTTCTTTCTACATGGCCTTTTGTTCTTATCCAAGACCTGACTGCAGTGAACAAGGGTATTGGAGCTTTTCTTACTTTTACATTGATGACATGAAGTGCCCTTCGTTCTCATTTGTGCCTTCGGTGTAAAAATATTTGCCAAGTTTCGCTCGGTAATTTTGAAATCTTTTCGAGTTGTAATTTATCCCTGCAATTCGGCTTTTGATTAGTTTATCAGACACAATGGAAGGTTTGGTTAAATCAACGTTAATAAAGAAAACAGCGGCTCTTATACACGTATGTTGTTGGAAATAAAATCTGCGGTAAACTCAGTGAGTAGGCAGGTAAAAGATCGCCTTAGAGAAGATCTCATCAAGATCAGGGATTGTAGTTAGTCATTTACTATAGTTTCGATTCAAAGAGATGAATTCAACATATAAATTACCAAATTAAACACCAGACATCACAATTAAACTATTGTTACATCATTGCTATGAATTTCTCAGATGTTTAGAAAATTTGTCGATATTTTAGAATGATTCTAGAGATAAAACTCCCTTTATATCCCATAATATGTCGATAATACCTCGAACTCAACTAATTAACTCATAAATAATTTACAAAGAACATAGCAAGGCTTTAAACCAATGCTGATTTAAAATTTCATCAAATTATTTATATATTTGTTTGTTTTATTTTATTTTATTTTATTTTTTATCTCAATATAATACAGATTCCTTTCTAAAGTGCTATTCCACACCCATCTTCTTTACTTCCTTTTTTGAACAAATAATAGCCTTTATTCTGCTCAATAAACTTGTTATCTTTTATCAATTTCATATCTACAAACTCAACGTTAAATTGAAGACACTCCCAATTATCATCCATTAAAACTATAAAATAGTTTCCTTTGTTTATCATCTTTTTGAAAATTCCATTAGCTTTGTTTTCAAAAGCATTCTTGTCATAACCATAAAAGTTTAAGACCTGTATATTTGTTATAAACATTATGTTTATAAAATTCGTTGTTTCGTTGATTCTCTCGCAACATATCTGGTCCAATCGCTCAATGTTGTTGTATTGTATTCCATTCTTGTCAAAATAGTCTTTGTAGTGATAGAGGTAATAATTTGTGTCGAATATTGATATTCCAAACAAACCAATAGTCTCTTGGGAGTAAATGGGCTTGTTTATGAACTGAAAACAAAACTTGTAAATAACCTCCTGGGTTATTGAAGACAGCATGTCAGTCTTGATTCGAATTTGCTTGTGTCGTACTAAATTCCTTAATATATACATCATTAGCTTCTTGTAGCTTATACATGATTCCCCTGTGGCTTGAGAGATAAGAATGTTCAAAAGACGGGTAGGCCGCAATAATTGTATAAGGGATCTTCTTTCTAATGGTAAACTCATTAATGGTGTATTCTGATGAACTGAGAAGTAATTGGGGAATGTATGAAGACGTTTGGCTAGATTTTAAAACAAAAAGTTGTACTGAAACTCAAAAGCCAAATTCCTCTAATAAAACACACCCTTGGTTGGATGGTTCATTTGCTATTCTAAGTGCCTGTTTCATGATCAAAGGAAATCGAACCAATATGCTTCACAAAAGTACAAAATCGCGATTTTAAAAGCACAATGAAGATTTACACCTTCGCAGAACAAATAGAGATCTATTGCACCTAGAAAAAGATTCTGTTTCACCTAAAGTCAGGTACAAGCTTTAAAATTCATCGGGGGCAATATTTAAAAGTTTGATTTTGAAATGGAAACGACAATATTGTTCATTCTTTGCTGCCTTGTATTATTTACAAGCAGCTTACTCCCATATCTAATACCGGAAGACATCTTTAGACGGTATATGATTTACTTCAACAGCTGCTCACTTGGGGTCCTTCTTTCTTTTGTGTTTCTCGAACTATTGCCGCATTCTCTCCATGACCACAAAGATGACTTACACATTTTTGATTGGTCCGGGGTAACAACTAAATGCGCACTATTCTTAGCCGGGTACCTTCTCGCATTCGTCATGGACATTTTCACCCACGACCATTCGCACGGACACTCGCATACACACAATCATTCACACAGCCACAAACACAGTCATAAACACAGCACATGTAAAGACAAACCCAAACAAACCGAAGACGATAAAGTAGAGAACAAGAGAGATGCGGAAAGTTCATGCTCGGATAAAACAACACTGAAATATAACATGCTCAAATCATCAAACAAACAATCTTGTACAGGTTTCATAATTGGGAAGTTTGTACATTCTTTCAGCGAAGGTCTATTAGTCATTGCGCAATTTTTAAATGAAGGGGCACTGTCGGGATTCATGATGTTCCTGTCTATTTTTGCCCATGAGTTGCCAATGAACTTCAGTTTGTACTCACGTTTTTATCAGGTAAAAGGATCAAAAAGAAAAGCCCTCATGCTTACAATGGTTTGTAGTTCCGCCTATATCGCGAATATAATTATGTTCTTCATTTTGAAATACCTACAAATACAGAAGTTTATGAAAGTTGTCGAGGCACTGACAATAGGGATATTGATAAAACTTGTTGTTTCAGAGATGTTACCAGAGTTTGAACATGAAGAAATAAAAGATAAAAACAGGAGAGTTCTAAGGTATGCTCTGTTCGCAATTAGTATTATTATAATGTCGACTTATTTCTTGTTCATACACCCACTATCTCACAAACACGACCATGCACATGGTCACGATCATTCTCATGGCCATGGACATGGGCACGGGCATTAAATAATAGATAAAATATTAGATTATTGATTTAATAAGATTAGTTTTGATCATGCTTATTATACTCGTCAATATTTAGATATAAATATGCTATTTATTTATGCAGCAATCTCGTTGTACCCTTTGCTGACTGGATAAACACCGTCGACGAAATACCTCTTGTCTTTGTTCTTTGCTCTGACTTTTGACCTGATGACTGCAGCTAGTTGGGTTATCTTTTCGATTTCAACTCCAGATAGGATGAACTCCTTTCCATTTTGGAACTCGCATGTATCAGATAGCTCCACAGTGACACCTTCGGGCATGTCGAACCTTGCCACGAAAGACTTGTTGTAAAACTTCTTTATGAATAGAGTTTTTCCTTGGTCTTCGACAGTAACTTCAATGTTAAAGAAATCGAACATTGCAACAAGCTTTATTGAGTACCCTCGTTGTATTCCGTTTATCATATTTTCAATGTGCTTCTTAATTGTCTTGACTATGGCGGCTCTCTTCCTCTTTGCCAAGTACAAACTAATCTGCAACTTCTTCGCTTCATCTCCGTCAATTAACCTCATAAAGACGCCCGCATGGCCGAAGTCTCTGGACATAGAACCCAAAGGACCCGTTACAGTTACTAAACTCTTTTCAAGGGTCAATTGGACATCGCTTGGTATGATGACCTCGTGTTGTGTAGATAAGATTTTCATAATATTTTAACTTTTAAAATTTACAAAAAGAAAAAAGACTTTAGAAACGTACAAAGAGTGGCAATGGTCAAATTTAACACAGTTTGATCTAAATCGTTTGCCAGATGTATATTTTCAAAAATAAAAACTAAATCAAAAACCCAAACCAACAGAAAAGCGAAATGAATAGTTATATTGGTTATACATAGATGTTATATTGTATTAAACATGTCGTGTTGGATTAAGAAGTTTAAAAAATACTCTAAGTTGGATTCGAACCAACGACCTTCCGAGCTTGAGTCGGACGCATTAACCGCTTTGCTATTAGAGCAATCGTTAAATTTTAACTTCTAACAGAATGTTTGAATAAGATTATTGAAATTTAATTTTTTATGAATGAAACAGCTTGTATTTCTGCCGACAACAACCTAGAATCCATTAAAAAGGAGCAACGAGTTCAACTTGACTCGTTTAAGATGCTAACGGACAAAATCAAGGAAACGAACAAAAGATTTTCAAAATCTTTGGATAATTTCGAGCACGCGCTCAAGCATGTTTCTCATTTCTTATTGGATAGAAGACATAAAAGTTGATATTAGAATGGCAAATGTAATTATTTATAGTTTGTTTGATTCAATTTTGATTACTATTTTGGGTCGCGTTTATAGTCATGTCCACTAAATTTGAATCACTATTTTATAGATGTAATTTTATATTTGAAATTTGAAAAATGTTTAGAATTTATTAATAAATTTAGTTTTATACGTAGAAATATTTTTTGATTAATATAAAACGGCCGACAGTTTTCTGAAAATTATGTTGTTTGTGAGTTTATCTATTAAGTATACGATTTTATCTTWTATCTTTTTTGTAGCATTTCTATTTGTGTGTGCGGTTTTGAAAGCATTTCTTTGTCAATACTGTGTTTAGAAAATGTTAATTTAGGTGTAGTTTCTGTTAATTGGCAAATAAATTCTAGCTTTGAACTTATCATGTTCAAATAAAGAGGCGACTTTGAAGAACAAGTTTTATCTTCAATTTCTTTTAACATGTTATTGATTCTAGTTCTCCAGCCAATTATATTTTCATCTGTGCTTTCAATATGTATTTTCTCTGTATCTTTATTAATACCCTTACCTACTTGGTCTGTTAAAATGAACTCTGACTTTTCTTTTTTAGGATACTTGTTTGCTTTTTCAGTAGTAATTGCAATACGTGTATTACATTTATCAATACATATGGTGTCTGTATAGAGACTCTTTTTGGGAATTTTATGTTCATCAGTATACACCTCGGGTTGTATACCACCCATATTGTCATTGGGAAGGCCCGTGCTTGGTTTATCATCGATGTAAGAAATTGCTGGTTTCTGTTTGATATTTTGCTCCAATGTGTAATCTTTTGATTTTGCACTAGTTTCTTCTGAGGTAGTGTTGTAAAGTTCATGTCTGGGTTTGTTGTTTTTTAAATTATTGAGTGTGTTGACTTTATGCACATGTTTGCACATTTGTTTTTTTAGTTCCCATGCCGGACATGTACAAACAAACCGATCTTTACAGATTTTGCAGAACGGGCATAGAAACGGACAATCATTACAGCCATTGCAAACTCCAGGTGAAATTATATATTTCTTATAATACCACTTTTGTCCCCGTTTTTTAAATCTTTTTTCATCTAAGTTTAAAGATAATTTGTGTTTTTCAATTGCATTAATTTCCCTAAATCCTTTGTATTCCCTATTTGACGAAACTTGTGACAAAATGCTATAAAGATGCCGTTTGTTATCAAATTTAGTAAGAGCGTCTATTAAAGTGTCAAGTCTATGATTTGACCTACTGGCCAAAAAACTCGTGTTTCAATGTTCTGTGATAACTCTCAAGAAAGTTGTTGGTATTAAGTTCAAGGCGCTTTCTATGAAACATGGCCCACCTTTCAACACATCCTCCATATGTGTTCTCAAAATAATCATAGAAGGATTTACAGTAAATTTCTATATATTTCTTAAAATGAATGTATGCACGTTTGAAGTCAGCCTTGTTCGTTATTTTGTTTAGTTTAATAAACATCTTAGAGGTCTTCTCTATATATGTTTCATTCTTTATGCGTAGTTGGATATTCTTTTCTAACGCCATTTTAAAGTGGTAGAAGCAATAGAACCAAGCCATTTTGCCATTTACTATGGCTTTCCAACTGTTTATATATGTTCGTGACATGTCACTCATAAGATAACATGGAGTTTTGGGTAGTAGTCCCCGGTATTTAAAAATTGAAAGAACATAAGATACCGTTTTTTCTGAATCACTAGATGTTACAATGAAGAGTATGGGTAAAAACCGTTGTTTACGTGTCAAAACGGAAAATGTAATCAGTTTATACCCATATACATTGGTAGAGTGTGTAGAATCTACCATGATATACTTGGATAGCTCTTCTCTAAAAGAATAGTATTGGAAGGTTGTTTGGTATGCAAGAATGAAGTGCTTGTTTAATTCAGAATATCCTATTATGTTTGTATCTTTTGTTTTGTAGAGAAAGTGTGTTATCTTGGAATTAGTTTTCAAAAATTTTAAACATAGATATGTGTTTTCTATGTCATCATCAGAGAAACGGAACATTTTATTACATGTATTTCTAATTGAACGTAAATAATTCTTTGTTATTGTATGTTGTTTGGATATAGTTGAAGTTCCGTCATATTTGGTAATATTCGGAAAAATCGAATCCAAAGAAACTCCGTTGGTAAAAGATATCATCATATCATTAACAACTGATTTCTTAAGCCTTATTCTATCAAGGCTAATTTTATGTTTATGGCTAGTAAACGAAATGATTTTTGCTAGGCCTGATTTGGAATATATTTGGAGTATCATAAAAGAGTTACATTGTTTACCACCTTTATCATCGACATGATTGCAACGGTAGTAATCAGATGGCCCCAGTTTGTTCTTTTTCGTCCCAAAGCTTTTTATAAAATTGTATAATCCATCATTAATCATATCTTTTAAGTGTCTCCGAGCTATATACTCAGAAGTAAACGTTTGAATCTTGTAGTTATGCTTATTTTTGTGCTTTTTCAACTCGTGATTAACTGTGGATACGAATTTCTTTGAATGGAACTGACAAAAATGGCACTGTATGTTTTCACGTTTACTATGTACTTTGCTTTTATGATTACGCAATGAATTATTCGATTTGTAGGTTTTCCCACATTCCGTGCAGTCAAATGATGTCGAACTCGTCTGTTCATTTGTTTGGGAACCTCCTGTTTCTGACTGTTTGAATATCGATGATTTGGATTTCAAAGGTGCTTTTAAGACATAGGAATCATCGATCGGACGCATATTAGTTGTTGATGACGAGGAATTCTTCTTACTCCCCATAAGTTAAAATTTTAAAATTTTAAAAATAGTTTTTTGTTTGTTTCTCTCGTAAGGAATAAAACCTTAATAGAAGCTTCATTTTACACATCTTAATAGCATAAATATGATATATTTAAATCTTAATTGATATAAATACGTATTTTAAAAAGGTTATTTCCTATAAATTATGTTATTCCTCTTTGATCAAGTATCAACTTGAATTGTTTAGAGCTTCGGGCTAGTCTTGCTCCAGTGTCTTGCAAAGATAACTTATTGCCTAAGTCATGGTAGGCTATTATCTCGTTTGCAATCATTAGGACTACCGCGTCGTGTCTAGCTTTAAGTAGACTGAACGGTATGGCTGGGCAACCGCCCAGCACGTGTCCTATCGTTTCTTTCCTCGTGTTGCATCTCCTACAGGTGTCAGATACGGTGGAGTCGATCACCTTCTGCCATGACCTGTGAGTTCCGATGCCATCTTGAAGTAACAAAGCCTTTTTCACGTCGCGCCTGGACAAGCCAGGTTTTCGTAACCAAATGTGGCTTTTAGATATGCAAGTTTTAGAGTCTTTCCTTACGGAATTGAAATGTGATATCAACTTAGCAGCATTCCATTTGGCCCAGTAATTGGATTGGAATGTGGTGCGTACTAGTTTACGCTCTTCCGAACCAGTTTTGCTGGACCAGTCTCTTTTCCCGGCGAAGTCTATCTTTGCCTTCCTCCTCTCCAACTTTGTGATTATCACAGAGTATGGATCTGCACACACATCAAGTGCGTTTTGAATCTCATATTGTTCATGCATGATCACTGTGGAGGGAGTCTGTTCGCTTCCTATAAGGTTGAGTTCTTCAAGACTTTGGTCTGTTATGTACCGAAGTGTACTACAGATTGCCAAGTAGTCTTCCTCAATAAAATTGGGCAGTCCGATACCTCCTTTGCTGGGGCGTACGTATAAGCGGGCATTGCAAATTCTGTAGGGTATCAGCCCCTTCCTCTTCATTAGGCATCTGGTTAACCTGTTAAGGTTGTTAAGCTCTGAAAGCCTCCAGTCTATAGCCTGTGAAATGTACCTGATTAGAGGTACCACAGATATACTAATCTGTTTACCGATGTTGACCAACGTCAGTTGCGACCCGATGATTTTTCTGAGTCTTCTAACTGCTTCTTTGGTTACATCATCTTTTGTGGTATTGCCATTAATCCATACCTGCTTAAAACCCAGGTATTTGTAGGCATTTCCACTGTCCTCTTTGATCAGAGGAAAAGTCCTTAACGAATTCGTTAGAGCTACTCTTTCTCTGTTGGCATTAGTTACTAATCCGCTTTTGTTTTCGTTAATTTCTAGGCCAATTAGGCTACCTAGTTTACGAATAGCGGTAACCTTGTTGTCCAAAGCCGAGATCGAGCTCCCGAATATTTTAATATCATCCATGTAGCAAACCTTATGAGACCAGTTGGGGTTCTCCCCATTTTTCATATCAGGGAGATTAACTGTCTTCAAGATTGTGAGTGCTACACAGAAGAGGGTAGGAGACATCTTGTCTCCCTGAAAAATCCCTCGTTTGATATCTATCCTTTCGTAGCTGGCCCCCAAATTTACCATGTACGTATGCCAATTAGACATAAGTGCTTGTATGGTGTTGATGAGCCGCTGTGTTTTGTCATTTCCACTTTTAAATATGGTCTTGAGTATTTCCATGAGGCCATGATGACTCACAGAGTCGTATGCCTTTTGGAAATCAATGTAGGCCAAGTGGATAGCTTTACGGAATACCTTTTTGTATTTCACTACAAGGTTCTCGCTTATAACATGCGCATCAAAGCAGCCTCTTTTGAATTTTTGGTTAGCAACTTGATCTTTGTCCCAGTTCTTGGACTTGATCATTGCTTTGATAATCCGAGACTCGATGATCGAGGAAAAAATTTTGTATAACGAACATACCATCGTTATTGGTCTGAAGTTTTTAGGATCATATACATCTCCATTATTCTTGTGGAATGTAATGGTCCTGCCACTTGTAAACCAAGATGGTATGCTTGCTTCACCTTCCCACATTTCGTTGAACACCCTTCCGATTATCGGTACAAGGGTGCCGCCTACTCTGCGAATCAAATACATATGAACTCCATCTGGTCCTGGCGCTTTCCAGGGATTGGAGTTCATAATGGCATGCGCAATTTCATGCAGGCCCATCTTCTTGTTGTGTGAGGTTTTTGGAATATTGGATATGCCACTATTAACTATGGCAGTCTTGAGTTCCGCCTCGTCGCACTGTTTCTCTTGGCCCCACAAGTCCTTCCAAAACGCTACATGCGTACTTGGGTTAGGGGGGACCACGTACTTTAAATTTCCTGGTTTTGCCTCCTTGAACCTACCGAACCTTTCAGTGTCTCGGTTCTGCTGGAGGACTTTCGTCTTCCACTGCTGTCTCCTCTCCTGTGTGCCAATCATGGCATTTGCTTCTTGGAGTTTGGAGAGCAGTGCTCTTGCTGAAGCCTTTGATGTGACTTTATATTTGTGTTCCAAGTCACAGGCTTTACCGGGCCTGAGATGTCCGTTAATATATACGGTCAGGTCCGATATTTTTCTTTTAAGGGCTTCCCTCTTGTTTACACTTAGCTTTCTTTTGCGCTCTACTGCTTTTTTGCCATAATATGTGACATACAGTAGCGCATTAAGCTGTGTAAGTGTAATGTCCTTTTTGTGATCATCTAAGCATCTTGCCAATGCTTCGATCCTGTCTCCCGATACTGTCAGTCTGGCCTTAGGAATCTCTCTCACTCTTATCTGTGAGTCTTCCTCTAGCTTGACTAGTTCTAGGGTGTCTCCCCATAGCTCAGAGGCTAAGGCTTTAGTGTCAACCTCTTCAGACTCCTCATTGAGCTTGGGGTTACCCTTGCTTTTACGAACTATGTCCCTACTCACCCTGCTTTTTATGGCTTTGTTCACATAGGAACTTTTGCCGCTAGGGGACGGGTTGTTGTCACTCAGGATTTTCTGTCTTTTCCAGACTAAATCTCCTGTTTCTGTTTTCCTAGCAATCTTCCTGGTTGTAATGTAACCACTATTGCTTTCGTGAAGAGTAGCATCTGAATAATGCTGCCGTTTGTACATACTATCTACGTATGTATCAGGCACATCATTGTCAGAGCTTTTGACATTGGACTTACAGCTAAATTTTTTAATAATACTATCGCGAGTATATTTATTTAGCTTTACCCCAATGCTGCCGCTTATCTCCTGCGGTTCTCTAGGTCTCTGAGTTTCTCTATCAGAGCCTTCAGTGCACGTTGCACTTTCCCTTCGTATTCTTCTTGGGCTTTCTTGCCCTCGAATACTTGTCTCTCCAATAGTTCTATACGATCTAGAAGCTTTTGAATAAAATACATCTTCATCAGCCATTTTGGGCTGTTCCAGATCATTTATTATATTTTCCATTTCGCTTCCTCTGCTTCCCTTGTTGTCAAAGACTGTATCAAGCCTTTCTCTGTCGCTATTAAATCCCCTACCTAATTGCCTTGGTTCTCTCACTGGAGAAGGCCGGATCATCGGGGGCTGTCTTTTGGGTTGTAGACGGTACTTGTTCATCAGCTCTCCGAGCCTTTCAATACTGTCCTTTTCCTTAATATCCATCCACTCTCGGATGGTAAGAACAGGGACGTATTGTTTGATGAACTTGTCATTGAGTAAGGTGTGAAACACTTTGTCCGTCTTGGCTAGCCACCACTCAGGTTTGGCGTTCAAAGGCTTGTAAGCCAGCGGACAGTTTTCATTGCCTTTGTAGTGTCGCAGCCATGTTTCCACAGCGCATTGTACTTGTTCGCCCAGGCTGGTGCCTCTGTTGTCCTGTCTGTCGTGGAAAACTGCACCAACCAATCGGACTAAAGCAGGGGAATTCCCTCTTCAACGAGGTCGTTAATCACCGGGGACATTTTAAAGGGGTATTGGGCTCTTGGGAACTCGAACAATTTCAATGTTCTGTCAACCGCACCCGTACTCACTTCCCCTAATCCCTTATCTGTCATTTGCTCTTTTAGCCAGGCCGCTGCTTTGTGCCTAGGCTGTTCCATCGTCTGAAACCAGAGCATTCTTTCTGCTCTTAGGGCTTTCCTAACGAGGAGTTCCGCCTTTCTGACTTCGTCCGCAGTGTGGGCCATTTTGTTGGCTTGAGCTTCTTTCTTGACGGGTTGAGGATCTTCTTTCTTTGTTTGAAGTTCTTCCTCTTTCGCCTTGTCTTCTTTTATTATGTTTTCTTTCGCCTTGTCCTCTTTCCTGAGGACTATTGCGGTTTCTTCGGAGACTATTACAGACCTCCCTTTGTCTTTCAAAGAATCCATTGCCTTCTTGGAGTCTCTTAAGGCAACTATGATAGGCTGGTTGCTTCCCTGGTTTGCTGTCTCTACTTGACGGAGACCTTTAAGTTCCGCTTTGATAACTTTCAAAGCTACTAGGTCTCCCGGCTTCTCTAGATCAAGTCGATCTATCTTCTTGTACAACACTTCGCGTTGTTTAGCACATTCTATCCTGAACCCATCAATGATGCCCACTTTCTTAGGCCTCTTTAGGGTCAGTTCTTCTTTGCCACTTTCAATGGACTTAACTTCTGTGCTTTTGTTTGTTCCTCACCTTGTAGAGTGGTCGTACCTTATGATGGTACTATGACCCTCTTAGTGCTTGTCACTAATACCAAACCTTTTTAAATAATTAATTTTTATAATTTGACAAACTCGGTACTTATAATTTATATTCTATATGGCGACATCACAAACACCACTGAGTCATTTGGACTCCATACTCAACACGTTGTATGACGACCATCTTTGGGAAGCCCTGATACTAACGGGCTTCAAAGATGAGGATTTTATGCACAACGACGAAACCGCGATGGGATTCCGCGAGTATTTTAAAAGAAAGATGAGTGAATGGGAGAAGAACGACCTCACCTCACTCAAGAGAGAAGCCGGGATACGGTGTCTGGAATTGAAACCCAATGCAAACAAAGCCTCAGTAGTAGATGCACTGGGATGGTACTACCTCGAGAATTTCGAGAAGAACATCACACGCGCACGCGCAGTACTGGCTGAGAAAAGCACTCAGGCCAAAGCAGACTTCGTCCGCGAAACGCAGGAACAAGAAGCGGAGAATGCTAGGAGAGAGGGAATACCCAGCACACCCGCAAACTTAAAACAACCGGATGAGTTTCTGAACCATCCAGGAGCGCCAAACTTACCATGGAAGGTATGGTTTAGGCAATTCAACTTCTACATGGAAGCATCGGGTTATGGAAAACAGCCGGAAGCCCAAAGGATTTACCTACTAAGGCATTGCCTAGGGGTAGAGGGGAACCGAGTTTTAGACAGCCTAGGTGAAGAAACTTACGACTTTTCAAGTGTCGTAAAGTTACTGGAGTCACACTTTGACCCAGCGATTACACCAACCAACGCAAGAGTTGAGTTTTTTAATACGCTACAGCGAAATGCTAGTATACAGCAGTATATAGATAGACTCTGCCAAGTAGCCGCGGATTGCGAGTTTGGAGAACTGGAGAGAGACTTACTGAGAGACAAGTTTATTCACGGTCCCTCAAGTATAGGTTTGAAAAGAGCCTTCATGGCCAAACTTCCCCAAACTTGGGAAAACACCATCCAAACTGCAAAGCAAGCAGAGGAGAGTAACAAAATACAATGGGAAGAAAACAGAGCCCCAAGACAACGGGAGTACAAACGCCCCAAGTTAGCCGACTTTGTTACGGCAAGACGACGTGGACCCCGTCCAACCATCAACTGCCACAGGTGTGGAACCAGGCACAGCAGTATGAGACGCGAGTGTCCTGCGTATGGGAGTATCTGCCAGAAATGCGGCAAAAGAAACCACAGAACTTCATGCTGTGATGCTATGCCTCCTAAAAGAGACGGACCCAGAGAAGATTCTTATTCCTCTGACGATGACCGCATGTACAGAGTAGAAAGAAAATCCTCTGTAGCGAGTACAAATAGAAACAGCCAAAAAAGAAGAGCTAGTAAAATTTATAAAGAACCCAAAAACACGGAGACATTCGTAGTAATTGAAGGACGTCAAGTAGACGTCATAATCGACACAGGGGCTGATATTACCCTAGTAAATAAAAGAGTAGCCACCGAATTGGGGCTAGCGTCCATGATAAAACCCAGCGAAATTAAGCTGAAGACATATACCGGACAAGACATAGAGCTAGTAGGCACAGCAACCGTTACCATGGAAAAAGGTGGAACGAGTATAAAGACCAAAATTGGCATAGTTGGCGAAGGACCAAATGTCATTGGGGCAGAAGACGCCGAGAAGCTGAAGTTGATCCAGTTTCTAAATAAATATGAGCGTACGAATTCTAAACGTTATTTTGATAATAGTAAAGGTAAAAATCAGTTTAATGTAAATTATAAAAACGATTTTGAAACCCTTGTCAATTATAACAAAAATAATAGTAATTTATTTAAAAATAAAAGTAAAATTTTTAATTTCACGGATGTTAATAACCCCGTATGTAACGTCACAAGTAATAACTGTGACAGTATAAAAGACAAAACTAAAACCACCGTGGTAGAAGCAAACATTCCGAACCACAAAGATGAGTATAAAAAGAAACTTTCCTTAGTAACTGAAACAAGGAAGGTTTATGAAATAACAGGCACAAGTAACGACTGTGACCATGAAGATACAGAGTATTTACCTAGTATTAGAGGCGAATCCTTTGAAATCAAACTCAAAGACGATGCCCAACCGGTAATGGCAAAAGAACGAGGAGTTCCGTTCGCATTGCACCCCGATGTAAAGAAGGCAATAAATAAACTGCTTAAGCCAGGCATACTGGTTAGAACCAAGTATGCAAGCTGGACATCACCCATTGTGGTAGTACGAAAGTCCAATGGGAAAGTACGCATTTGCGGTGACTTCCGAAAGCTTAACCAGGCACATAACGAAGAAATGTGGAAATAAGTGTACTCCTATTTTAAACAAAGAATGACCACAAGTTGGTTGTTTTAAAATCCAAAACACTCTAAATGTTTGTTTGCGTCTGTAAACAATGTTAATACATTTCATATCAAAAGTTATGAGGCCTAGTCGAGTAACTTTGAAATATAGCCATTTATGGTTCAATTGGACCGAATTTGTCTTAAAATGGGAAGTTTTGGAAATATTTTGGCTTTCAGATATGGTAATATACTCAGAATCAAAATATACAACGACTTAAGTAATATACATCCGAAACCACACATCATGGATATAGTATGATTATTATTTGTTTAAAATAGGAGTACACTTATTTCCACGTTTCTTCCTCACGTAACCAGGCTATATTCGATGATAAATACCCATTGCCGAGTACAGAAGCACTGTTAGCGAGCTTAGGCTCAGGGAACAAGTATTTTGCCAAAATTGATCTACAATCTGCGTATCACCAGATTAGTATCGATGATAAGTCACAAGAACTTACAACTATCATCACGCATTATGGAACATTTAAGTATACCAGGATGCCTTTTGGTATAAAAAGTGCCCCGAGTGCGTTCCAAAGAATAATGAACCAAGTATTATCTGGTTTAGAAAAAGTGTTAGTATATCTTGACGACATTTTAATAGCAGCCAATAGTAAAAACGAGTTAGAACAAAGAATCAAAGTAGTTTTAGACAGACTTGATTCAAAAAGAATTAAAATAAACCGAGATAAGTCCGAGTTGTGTACAACCCAAGTGGATTGGCTGGGTTATGAAATTTCCTCAGAAGGAATAAAGCCGTCAAGTATAAAAGCTGACGCAATTCAAGAACTCCGGCCCCCAAAGACAGTTAAGGAAGTGCGTCAGGCATTGGGAGTAATAAACTATTACCGGAAGTTTGTAGAACGAATGGCAATAGTTGCTAAACCGATATACGAGTTACTTAAAAAAGACAGTACATTCGTCTGGTCCAAACAGTGTGTTAAAGCGTTTGATGAAATAAAACAAATGATTAGAAGAAGAGAGGCATTAGTCCTCTTCAATACAGATTCCAACCGCAAAGTGGTACTGAAAACAGATGCTTGCGATGATGGAATGGGTGCCGTTCTCGAACAAGAACAGGCTAACGGAGACTATAAACCAGTTATTTATTGGTCGTCCCAGTTTAGAAAATACGAGAAAAACTACTCAGTAGGGGGAAAAGAAGCATTGGCATGTGTATCCGCCATCCTTAATTTCCAAAATTATCTCCTCGGAAGACATTTCACATTGCTCACGGACCATCGAGCACTAGTAACCTTAATGAGTCAGAGCACCATTAAAAGGACAAATGCCCGAGTAGAAAGATGGCGTGAACGCCTGACCGCATTTGACTACGATGTACAGCACATAAAAGGAAGTGATAACTCCGTTGCTGACTGGCTATCGCGTTCAGTGGGCCAAGTAAAACATAAAATGGCTCCGATTCATGAGGAAGTAGTTATAAATGCTGTGAAAAAAGTACAGCCCCACGAAGTAATACGGTATGAAAACGAACTCGCCGGACTCGTACGAGTAATGAAAAGCAATGGCTGGGATAAAAGAACCATTAGTAAATACAAAAAATACCACGTCAAGTTAGATAGACTGACAGTGGAAAACAATTTATTGTTCTTTGAAAACAGCCGCTTCGTACCTGATAAGGATAAGCGAGTACAAATACTTAGTGAAGCACACAAAGTACATCAAGGCATAAATAGAACCCGTAAAAGAGTAGAGAACCTTTTCTGGTGGTCTGGATATGGAAACGATGTAATAGAATACGTCAAGAAATGCCCAGTTTGTGCAAAATCTGGAAGAACAAAAACCACACGGGAAGCACCAATGATCCCCGTCGAGTTACCTGATGGGCCATGGAAAAAACTGGCTATAGACATCAAGGGCCCTATAGGAAAGGGCACATACAAGTTTTTACTAGTAATCCAGGACTATTACTCAGAATGGCTCGATTTTTTTGGCCTCAACCGTATAACGAGTAAGACCGTAATAAACGCCCTTAACAAGTTATTCAGGAGGTTTGGACTCCCTGAAGAACTAGTATCAGACAACGGAAAACAGTTCGTTAGTAAAGAGTTTAAGGAGTATCTAAAACGGCTAGGTATAAAACCAAAGCCAGTACCAATATACAACCCAAGTCAGAACGGGTTAGTCGAACGTTTTAACCGAGTACTGTCCGAGAAATTGGATGAAGCCGAGTCGAATAAGTGGCCAATTTTAGAAACAATTGAGAAGATACTATTCCACTATAGAGCAACGCCTCATAGTACGACGAACGTAAGCCCATTTGAGGCAATGTTCGGAAGAAAAATGAGAGACACAGTCTCACTCCTCACCCCAAGGAGGGGGAGGGGAAGTAAAAAGTGACAGAGATTCCGGAACGGAAAACTCTGTCAAACATGTTTCCCAC
Source organism: Mikrocytos mackini (assembly GCA_030180075.1). Lineage (NCBI taxonomy): Eukaryota > Endomyxa > Ascetosporea > Mikrocytida > Mikrocytiidae > Mikrocytos > Mikrocytos mackini. The sequence continues at coordinate 1,927 of JASNJN010000128.1, read as the reverse complement.
GTGGTGGAGTAATTAACCGCAGCCTAGTTCAAAGCAAACAGGCTGCGATGAAAAAGAACCATGACAGGCGAAAGGCCGTCGTGGAAAATAAAAAGCTCCCGGGCGATCGAGCATATATTAAACGGGCTCCAGGTAGATATACTGGCCCAGTAAAAATAATCGATCGGAGTAAGCGATCTGTCACGGCCCAAGATACGAGAAGATGGCCAGTAAATAAAGTATACAGATTGAGCGCTCAAGAAACCCACTATAAAAAACAAAAGATCCCGGAGGAGAGCTTTAGGAGGGGAGATGTAGAGTGGTCGTACCCTATGATGGTACTATGACCCTCTTAGTGCTTGTCACTAATACCAAACCTTTTAAATAATTAATTTTTATAATTTGACAAACTCGGTACTTATAATTTATATTCTATAATCACCCTCTCGATTTCCTTCGACACTGCTCTCTCCAGTCTGTGCCTGCCTCTTTCTGCGAGAACGTTTCGGACCCCTAGTCCGTTCTTGCTCTACCGACATGTTTATGACAAAATCGTCATTAAAAAGTTTACATATCGAGGCTAATCACAACATATACTCCCAATTGGAATAATATCATAAATTAAATGTTTTGTATAATTTCTTATAAAAAGAGGTATATCTTCAAAATCACAATCCATGCATTAAACAACGAATAAAAAACTTTAGCCGGTATATGAATAATTACAATTACAATCATCCCTGGTTAAAAGCACATTTTTGGTATTTTTTCAAATTTATGTGATATTAACCAGGTAAATTTGAATGGTGGTTTAAATCCATCTATCGATTACATATAGCAGAATCCAAGAAAAGATCAGCATTTTGGATATACTTTTGTTATATCATAACTTTTTTGGGGTACATAACATATGTGTTGACATTTGGCCCATTTTCAGATTCGGGTTTTTGACAAACTTTTTAATATCATATTTATGGAAATTATAGTGGCGAACCCCCTGTTTTTTGGTGACATTAAAGAGGTGTGATTTTATAAAGTGTGCTTTTAACGAGGGACCACTGTAATTATGTTACATTATATATATTGAGGAATGGATATCTTCTTTAGTTACACTTCATTTTGAGGCATTTCAATCTCTAAATACATGAATTACAGTCTAGAAATAGTTGGGAAAATATAAAGAGAAAAGTAAACCAAACCTAATTGCAAAACATTAATTTGCTTAAAATTTTATGAATTACAGAAAATATTTCAATTGAAATCTGATACCGGTAATATTATCAAATACCGGTAATGGACGATAATATTCGATAACGATAATGGACGAAATACCGGTATATCGAGTAATACCGGTATTAATTTTGGAAACTCTATATATACCTATCTATAGATTCTAAACTTATTAATTCAAAAATAATCTTGATTTTCCAGAATTACAAAGATTTTCTAACATTTTGTCCCGAAGTTGTGAATTTTGGGTGCAAAAACGTAAAAATTAAAAAAATTTCGGGACAATACAAAATTATTATTTTCAAATAGCCATTTATGTTAAAATCTGACGAGAAACAACATATATATTTTCGAACGATTTTAAGCAAAATAAAATGTCAAAAAATTCCTGTGTTTATTGGGAAGTTGTTCTTGCATTTTCTGCACGAGTTGTCTAGACTTCTGTTGATGACTTTATGCCATGATCTGATGTCTCCCTTCCCATCCTGGAGGAGGAGGATCTTTTTACAGTCACATCTTCCAAGTCCAGGATGTTTGAGCCAGCCGTATGAGTATTTGCCACACGTAAAACCTTTTCTTTTGTTTCGGTTAAAGCTCGACGGGAGTTTGGTGTTATCCCACATCTCCTGATAGATGCCCMCAAAGTAAGTCCGCATTTTTTCACGTTCTTGGGTGAGGGACAGATCAGATGTATCAAGTCCGGTCTCGTTCATGATTC